>CM055752.1:308031-383031 GCA_029465975.1 Dallia pectoralis
CAACAGAACCAGGTGATTATAACCAGGTGAGAACAATAGAACCAGGTGATTATAATCAGGTGAGAACAACAGAACCAGGTGATTATAACCAGGTGAGAACAACAGAACCAGGTGATTATAATCAGGTGAGAACAATAGAACCAGGTGATTATAATCAGGTGAGAACAACAGAACCAGGTGATTATAACCAGGTGAGAACAACAGAACCAGGTGATTATAATCAGGTGAGAACAATAGAACCAGGTGATTATAATCAGGTGAGAACAACAGAACCAGGTGATTATAACCAGGTGAGAACAACAGAACCAGGTGATTATAATCAGGTGAGAACAACAGAACCAGGTGATTATAATCAGGTGAGAACAACAGAACCAGGTGATTATAACCAGGTCAGGTGAGAACAACAGAACCAGGTGATTATAATCAGGTGAGAACAACAGAACCAGGTGATTATAACCAGGTGAGAACAACAGAACCAGGTGATTATAATCAGGTGAGAACAACAGAACCAGGTGATTATAATCAGGTGAGAACAACAGAACCAGGTGATTATAATCAGGTGAGAACAACAGAACCAGGTGATTATAATCAGGTGAGAACAACAGAACCAGGTGATTATAATCAGGTGAGAACAACAGAACCAGGTGATTGATTAAATCCAGAACCAGGTGATTATAATCAGAACAACAGAACCAGGTGATTATAACCAGGTGAGAACAACAGAACCAGGTGATTATAACCAGGTGAGAACAACAGAACCAGGTGATTATAATCAGGTGAGAACAACAGAACCAGGTGATTATAATCAGGTGAGAACAACAGAACCAGGTGATTATAATCAGGTGAGAACAATAGAACCAGGTGATTATAATCAGGTGAGAACAACAGAACCAGGTGATTATAATCAGGTGAGAACAACAGAACCAGGTGATTATAATCAGGTGAGAACCACAGAACCAGGTGATTATAATCAGGTGAGAACCACAGAACCAAGTGACTATAATCAGGTGAGAACCACAGAACCAGGTGATTATAATCAGGTGAGAACCACATGTGTTTACCTTATCTCTTCCATTGTGTGGTAGGGAAGGTGAGGAAGGGAATGATGTGATGAGCTAATGCAAGAATTATGTTTGAATATACATTAATATGTATATATAAATGCATATTGATGAAAATTTATTTTTCATGCTGTTACTCAACAAACACCCTGAAACACACACACACACACACACCTTCCATCTGAGACACTGTAGCTTGGTTCAGAAGCAGACACCTGTAAGGAAAGCTTTGTCTGGACCTGTATCTGATCATGTATCTGTGTGTGTGTGTGTGTGTGTGTGTGTGAAGTTGGCACAGTCACCACATTCCAGCGTTGAGTTTCACTTCTTCGTCTGGTTACCTGGACACCTCTTCATTACGGTTACCTTACACTGGGCACTCACTCAAACACACACACACACACACACACAAACACACACACACACATACTTAGGTCTGTCGGGTCTGTTCCCATAATGATGGTGTTTAACTGTTGGCAGTGGGAGAGAGTTAGAGAGCTGTTTATGTTTCACCGTTTGTGTGCGTACGCCAGGGTGAGAGTGTCACAATTCATACATAGAAGCAATTCAATGTGCTTTACAGAGGAACATAATAATAAAATATAAAAACATCAAATGGTCAATTCAATGAGGAAAAGAAAATGAAAACTGACTTTACAGAAAATACATGCATGTAATAACAACCTGTAATGCTGAAGTGACGGCATATGCAATCTAAGCCTCCCCTGTGGGAGAACGCTGGGCAGAGCCATCTACAAAAAAAACCTGTTTACCACCAGGGTCGCTACATTACCCCCACCCAACGGGAGAGCGTGTCCTCACCCTTCACTTGTCCAAAGTCCCTCACGGAGACGCGCCTCTTTGACGGCCCTCGCTGCCAATCCCACACCAATGTAGCGTCCGGCGGGGGGAATCGAACCAGCGCCCTACGGCTCCGCTGGCGAAAGGTCCTTAGAACAGTTCCAGGTCTCTATTACCTGGCCCTTTGCGTAGAGAGCGGCGTATGTCTTCGTTTGTGCGTACGCCACGGTTATAAATGAGGGTCCAGGCCTCTTCTGGCTGTGCCGGGTGAACCTTTAATAGTTTAATAATTATTAAATGCATATATGTTATGTTCAGAGTGTTTAAAACAGTCACCAACAGTAACCCTAAACCTGTCTGTGTTCCAGTGGGGAGAGTGGTTCTGGGAAGACTGAAGCCACCAAACTAGTGCTGCGTTACCTAGCATCGATTCACCACAAACGCAACATTACACAACAGGTTAAACACCACAAGACATACGCTCTGACAAACACAAAGAAACACTTCATGTTTGGTCTGAACATGTTTCTCTCTCCTGGTGCTGCTCTCATGTAGATAGTGGATCTCTTTTTATCTTTTTGACTTTCTTTCATCAGCATGTCTGTATTTTAACTGTGGGTTTGGGTTTTGCTGTGATTTCTAAGGATTTTGAGACAGTTAAGATTATGTGAGAGTTAATATTTTGTGAGAGTTAATATTTTGTGACAGTTTATTTTTTGTTACTTTTAACATTTTGTGACTTAAGATTTTGTGACTCTTAAGATTTTGTGACATTTAAGATTTTGTGACATAAGATTTTGTGACATAAGACTTTGTGACTATTAATAAGTTGTGACTGTTGAAATCCTTGACTGCTAAGAATTTGTGTGTTTGACTTTTTAACTGTTTGACTTTGGGAGTGTCTAAGGAAACTTTGTTTCTTATGATCATCATGTTTCTTCTTCTTTACTTGTACAACACATACACGTTACATGTTGTAGTCTTCTTCTTTACTTCTACAACACATACATGTTACATGTTGTAGTCTTCTTCTTTACTTCTACAACACATACATGTTACATGTTGTAGTCTTCTTCTTTACTTGTACAACACATACATGTTACATGTTGTAGTCTTCTTCTTTACTTCTACAACACATACATGTTACATGTTGTAGTCTTCTTCTTTACTTCTACAACACATACATGTTACATGTTGTAGTCTTCTTCTTTACTTGTACAACACATACATGTTACATGTTGTAGTCTTCTTCTTTACTTCTACAACACATACATGTTACATGTTGTAGTCTTCTTCTTTACTTCTACAACACATACATGTTACATGTTGTAGTCTTCTTCTTTACTTCTACAACACATACATGTTACATGTTGTAGTCTTCTTCTTTACTTGTACAACACATACATGTTACATGTTGTAGTCTTCTTCTTTACTTCTACAACACATACATGTTACATGTTGTAGTCTTCTTCTTTACTTCTACAACACATACATGTTACATGTTGTAGTCTTCTTCTTTACTTCTACAACACATACATGTTACATGTTGTAGTCTTCTTCTTTACTTCTACAACACATACATGTTACTGTATCATTACATAGATTCTTGAGGCAGCTCCTCTTCTTGAATCGTTTGGAAATGCCAAAACTGTCCGCAATGACAACTCCAGTCGCTTTGGGAAATATGTGGAGATCTATCTGGAAGAGTGAGTATTGTCTGGTATATATACGTCTATAATATGGAGTTAATAGTTTATGGTATGTGTAGTTTTAGCAGGAGACCTAGACGTAACAGGACTAATGGTGATGGTAAAGGTAGAAGTGGACTAATGTTTAATGTTGACCAATGATCAATGGTTAGCTTAGATATCAATGTGTCTAAAAATATAGACAACTTTCTAGGGTTTGTACTATAATATGTTACCTATAGGGGTGTTGTACTAGAATATCGTACTAGGACTCATCATTGATTATTAACACAGGTGTGTGTGTGTTACCTATAGGGGTGTTGTACTAGAATATCGTACTAGGACTCATAATTGATTATTAACACAGGTGTGTGTGTGTTACCTATAGGGGTGTTGTACTAGAATATCGTACTAGGACTCATCATTGATTATTAACACAGGTGTGTGTGTGTTACCTATAGGGGTGTTGTACTAGAATATCGTACTAGGACTCATCATTGATTATTAACACAGGTGTGTGTGTGTTACCTATAGGGGTGTTGTACTAGAATATCGTACTAGGACTCATCATTGATTATTAACACAGGTGTGTGTGTGTGTTACCTATAGGGGGTGTTGTACTAGAATATCGTACTAGGACTCATCATTGATTATTAACACAGGTGTGTGTGTGTTACCTATAGGGGTGTTGTACTAGAATATCATACTAGGACTCATCATTGATTATTAACACAGGTGTGTGTGTGTTACCTATAGGGGTGTTGTACTAGAATATCGTACTAGGACTCATCATTGATTATTAACACAGGTGTGTGTGTGTTACCTATAGGGGTGTTGTACTAGAATATCGTACTAGGACTCATCATTGATTATTAACACAGGTGTGTGTGTGTGTTACCTATAGGGGGGTGTTGTACTAGAATATCGTACTAGGACTCATCATTGATTATTAACACAGGTGTGTGTGTGTTACCTATAGGGGTGTTGTACTAGAATATCGTACTAGGACTCATCATTGATTATTAACACAGGTGTGTGTGTGTTACCTATAGGGGTGTTGTACTAGAATATCGTACTAGGACTCATCATTGATTATTAACACAGGTGTGTGTGTGTTACCTATAGGGGCGTTGTACTAGAATATCGTACTAGGACTCATCATTGATTATTAACACAGGTGTGTGTGTGTTACCTATAGGGGTGTTGTACTAGAATATCATACTAGGACTCATCATTGATTATTAACACATGTGTGTGTGTGTTACCTATAGGGGTGTTGTACTAGAATATCGTACTAGGACTCATCATTGATTATTAACACAGGTGTGTGTGTGTTACCTATAGGGGTGTTGTACTAGAATATCATACTAGGACTCATCATTGATTATTAACACAGGTGTGTGTGTGTTACCTATAGGGGTGTTGTACTAGAATATCGTACTAGGACTCATCATTGATTATTAACACAGGTGTGTGTGTGTTACCTATAGGGGTGTTGTACTAGAATATCGTACTAGGACTCATCATTGATTATTAACACAGGTGTGTGTGTGTGTTACCTATAGGGGTGTTGTACTAGAATATCATACTAGGACTCATCATTGATTATTAACACAGGTGTGTGTGTGTTACCTATAGGGGTGTTGTACTAGAATATCGTACTAGGACTCATCATTGATTATTAACACAGGTGTGTGTGTGTTACCTATAGGGGTGTTGTACTAGAATATCGTACTAGGACTCATCATTGATTATTAACACAGGTGTGTGTGTGTTACCTATAGGGTGTTGTACTAGAATATCGTACTAGGACTCATCATTGATTATTAACACAGGTGTGTGTGTGTTACCTATAGGGGTGTTGTACTAGAATATCGTACTAGGACTCATCATTGATTATTAACACAGGTGTGTGTGTGTTACCTATAGGGCGTTGTACTAGAATATCGTACTAGGACTCATCATTGATTATTAACACAGGTGTGTGTGTGTTACCTATAGGGTGTTGTACTAGAATATCGTACTAGGACTCATCATTGATTATTAACACAGGTGTGTGTGTGTTACCTATAGGGCGTTGTACTAGAATATCGTACTAGGACTCATCATTGATTATTAACACAGGTGTGTGTGTGTTACCTATAGGGGTGTTGTACTAGAATATCGTACTAGGACTCATCATTGATTATTAACACAGGTGTGTGTGTGTTACCTATAGGGTGTTGTACTAGAATATCATACTAGGACTCATCATTGATTATTAACACAGGTGTGTGTGTGTTACCTATAGGGGTGTTGTACTAGAATATCGTACTAGGACTCATCATTGATTATTAACACAGGTGTGTGTGTGTTACCTATAGGGGTGTTGTACTAGAATATCGTACTAGGACTCATCATTGATTATTAACACAGGTGTGTGTGTGTTACCTATAGGGGTGTTGTACTAGAATATCGTACTAGGACTCATCATTGATTATTAACACAGGTGTGTGTGTGTGTTACCTATAGGGGGGGTGTTGTACTAGAATATCGTACTAGGACTCATCATTGATTATTAACACAGGTGTGTGTGTGTTACCTATAGGGGTGTTGTACTAGAATATCGTACTAGGACTCATCATTGATTATTAACACAGGTGTGTGTGTGTTACCTATAGGGTGTTGTACTAGAATATCGTACTAGGACTCATCATTGATTATTAACACAGGTGTGTGTGTGTTACCTATAGGGTTGTACTAGAATATCGTACTCATCATTGATTATTAACACAGGTGTGTGTGTGTTACCTATAGGGTGTTGTACTAGAATATCGTACTCTCATCATTGATTATTAACACAGGTGTGTGTGTGTTACCTATAGGGGTGTTGTACTAGAATATCATACTAGGACTCATCATTGATTATTAACACAGGTGTGTGTGTGTTACCTATAGGGGTGTTGTACTAGAATATCGTACTAGGACTCATCATTGATTATTAACACAGGTGTGTGTGTGTTACCTATAGGGGCGTGATCAGTGGTGCTATAACATCTCAGTATCTGCTGGAGAAATCCCGTATTGTGTTCCAGGTGAGACACACTCACACGTCTACATCACACAAATACAAGTGTTTTCATGTACGTGTGTTTCTAACATAAATATAATCAATCAAAGTGCATTTAAAAACAGGGGTTTCTGGTTTAGCATGTGTAGAGAGTAGTCAGGCACTCAGAGGCTCCCGCGTATTAGCACTTTTATCATCACTTTTTTCCTTTACACTCAGTTTTGATATAAATAAAATTATTCTCTAGACATTATATTAGCTTTTCCTGTGTGGTACAGGTACCAACCCTACCCCACACAGGTACCAACCCTACCCCACACAGGTACCAGCCCTACCCCACACAGGTACCAACCCTACCCCACACAGGTACCAACCCTACCCCACACAGGTACCAGCCCTACCCCGTACAGGTACCAACCCTACCCCGTACAGGTACCAAACCTACCCCGTACAGGTACCAACCCTACCCCGTACAGGTAACAACCCTACCCCACACAGGTACCAGCCCTACCCCGTACAGGTAACAACCTTACCCCACACAGGTACCAGCCCTACCCCACACAGGTACCAGCCCTACCCCACACAGGTACCAGCCCTACCCCACACAGGTACCAGCCCTACCCCGTACAGGTACCAACCCTACCCCGTACAGGTACCAAACCTACCCCACACAGGTACCAGCCCTACCCCGTACAGGTACCAACCCTACCCCGTACAGGTACCAAACCTACCCCGTACAGGTACCAACCCTACCCCGTACAGGTACCAGCCCTACCCCACACAGGTACCAACCCTACCCCGTACAGGTACCAACCCTACCCCGTACAGGTACCAACCCTACCCCGTACAGGTACCAACCCTACCCCGTACAGGTACCAAACCTACCCCATACAGGTACCAACCCTACCCCGTACAGGTAACAACCCTACCCCACACAGGTACCAACCCTACCCCACACAGGTACCAACCCTACCCCGTACAGGTACCAGCCCTACCCCACACAGGTACCAACCCTACCCCGCACAGGTACCAACCCTACACCGCTACACAGGTACCAACCCTACCCCATACAGGTACCAACCCTACCCCACACAGGTACCAACCCTACCCCATACAGGTACCAACCCTACCCCACACAGGTACCAACCCTACCCCGTACAGGTACCAACCCTACCCCGTACAGGTACCAACCCTACCCCGTACAGGTACCAACCCTACCCCGTACAGGTACCACCCCTACCCCGTACAGGTACCAACCCTACCCCGTACAGGTACCAACCCTACCCCACACAGGTACCAACCCTACCCCGTACAGGTACCAACCCTACCCCGTACAGGTACCAACCCTACCCCACACAGGTACCAACCCTACCCCGTACAGGTACCAGCCCTACCCCGTACAGGTACCAGCCCTACCCCGTACAGGTACCAACCCTACCCCACACAGGTACCAACCCTACCCCGTACAGGTACCAACCCTACCCCGTACAGGTACCAACCCTACCCCACACAGGTACCAACCCTACCCCGTACAGGTACCAACCCTACCCCGTACAGGTACCAACCCTACCCCACACAGGTACCAACCCTACCCCGTACAGGTACCAGCCCTACCCCGTACAGGTACCAGCCCTACCCCGTACAGGTACCAACCCTACCCCACACAGGTACCAACCCTACCCCGTACAGGTACCAGCCCTACCCCGTACAGGTACCAGCCCTACCCCGTACAGGTACCAATCAATCAATCAATCAATCAAATTTATTTATAAAGCCCTTTTTACAACAAAAGTTGTCACAAAGTGCTTTTACAATCACCAGCCTGAATCCGACAGAGCAAACATCAACAAGTTGAACAAGTTGACACACGGTACCAACCCTACCCCACACAGGTACCAACCCTACCCCGTACAGGTACCAACCCTACCCCGTACAGGTACCAGCCCTACCCCGTACAGGTACCAACCCTACCCCGTACAGGTACCAACAGGCATTTATTCCTGTATTATTATTCACTGGGGTCAAATCATGTAAGGTGAAATTTTTTCTATCCCCATTTCCAGAGTATTCTTTTTTCTTGAGTGTTTCTTTCAGGCAACCATTGTAGTTGGATTTTTGTTAGTATTCGGATTTAGTGTTTTTCACAACATACAATTAAAAAAAGCGTCTGTGTGTGTGTCTGCATATGTGTGTGTGTGCATATGTGTGTGTGTATATGTGTCCACAGGCCAAAGATGAGAGAAACTACCATATATTTTATGAGATGCTGGGTGGCCTCCCTCCACAACAGAGGCAGACCTTCTACCTACAGGAAGCAGAGACATATTATTACCTTAACCAGGTGTGCGCGCACGCACACACACACACACACACACACACACACACACACACACACACACACACACACACACACACACACACACACGCACACGCACACGCACACACACACACAGACACACACACACAGACACAGACACACACACAGACACACACACACACACACACACACACGCACACGCACACGCACACACGCGAACGCACACGCACACACACACACACACACACACACACACACACACACACACACACACACACACACACACACACACACACACACACACACACACACACACACACACACACACACACACACACACACACACACACACACACAGGGATTTTTAGTACTTGTTTGGTAAAATGTAAACACACAGTCCAGCTCAGTTTCTGAAACCTGAGCTTTTTCTCGGTCCTGTCCAGGGTGGAGATTGTGGGATATCAGGAAAGAATGACCAAGAGGACTTCCTGCGTCTGCTAGCTGCCATGGAGATCCTCCACTTCACACCTGGTGACCAGGCTGCCATCTTTAGAGTCCTTGCCTCTATTCTTCACCTTGGAAATGTCTACTTCCAAAAACACGAGGTAAAAATCCACCATTGGAATGTCTACTTCCAAAAACACGAGGTAAAAATCCACCATGGAAATGTCTACTTCCAAAGATAGAAAGTAAAAGTCTAATAGTCTAATCTTTGAGCTCAACCTTGCTTTCAATGGTACAAATTACATTTCAACTCTTATGTGTGTGTGTTGTAATACAGGCTGATGGCCAGGAGGTGGCATCAGTCGTCAGTGCTCAGGAGATCAGGGTGGTGGCTGAACTTCTCCAGATCTCCCCTGAAGGTCTCCAGAAGGCCATCACACACAAAGTCACGGTCAGTAGAACATTACAACTGACATCACCTCTATCACACACAAAGTCACGGTCAGTAGAACATTACAACTGTCACCACCTATATTCCTGTATGGAAATATTCTGAACAAGTACTGACCAGTACTACAGTTATATTAATATAACCCTGTTACATTTATCCCTGTAAGTAATATTCTGAACAAGTACTGACCAGTACTACAGTTATATTAATATAACCCTGTTACATTTATCCCTGTAAGTAATATTCTGAACAAGTACTGACCAGTACTACAGTAATATTAATATTACCCTTTTACATTTATCCCTGTAAATTATATTCTGAACAGGTACTGACCAGTACTACAGTAATATTAATATTACCCTTTTACATTTATCCCTGTAAATTATATTCTGAACAGGTACTGACCAGTACTACAGTAATATTAATATTAAACTGTTACAGTACTGACCAGTACTACAGTTATATTAATATTACCCTGTTACAGTACTGACCAGTACTACAGTTATATTAATATTAACCTGTTACAGTACTGACCAGTACTACAGTTATATTAATATAACCCTGTTACATTTATCCCTGTAAGTAATATTCTGAACAAGTACTGACCAGTACTACAGTAATATTAATATTACCCTTTTACATTTATCCCTGTAAATTATATTCTGAACAGGTACTGACCAGTACTACAGTAATATTAATATTAAACTGTTACAGTACTGACCAGTACTACAGTTATATTAATATTACCCTGTTACAGTACTGACCAGTACTACAGTTATATTAATATTAACCTGTTACAGTACTGACCAGTACTACAGTTATATTAATATTACCCTGTTACAGTACTGGCCAGTACTACAGTTATATTAATATTACACTGTTACAGTACTGACCAGTACTACAGTTATATTAACATTACCCTGTTACAGTACTGACCAGTACTACAGTTATATTAACATTACCCTGTTACAGTACTGACCAGTACTACAGTAATATTAATATTACACTGTTACAGTACTGACCAGTACTACAGTTATATTAATATTACCCTGTTACAGTACTGACCAGTACTACAGTTATATTAATATTAACCTGTTACAGTACTGACTAGTACTACAGTTATATTAATATTACCCTGTTACAGTACTGACCAGTACTACAGTTATATTAATATTACCCTGTAACAGTACTGACCAGTACTACAGTTATATTAACATTACCCTGTTACAGTACTGACCAGTACTACAGTTATATTAATATTACCCTGTTACATTTATCCCTGTAAGTAATATTCTATTACCCTGTTACAGTACTGACCAGTACTACAGTTATATTAATATTACCCTGTTACAGTACTGACCAGTACTACAGTTATATTAACATTACCCGGTTACAGTACTGACCAGTACTACAGTTATATTAACATTACCCTGTTACAGTACTGACCAGTACTACAGTTATATTAACATTACCCTGTTACAGTACTGACCAGTACTACAGTTATATTAATATTACACTGTTACAGTACTGACCAGTACTACAGTTATATTAACATTACCCTGTTACAGTACTGACCAGTACTACAGTTATATTAATATTACCCTGTTACAATTATCCCTGTAATGATGTGTTATTTTGTGTCTTAGGAGACCATGAGAGAGCGGATCTTCACTCCCTTGACAGTGGAGAACGCTGTAGATGCCAGGTGTGAACCCTAACCTATCCCTAGCCCTAAACCTAACATTAACCCTAGCCCTAACTCTAAAACTAACCCTAGCCATAAACCTAACTCTAACACTAACCCTAGCCCTAAACCTAACCCTAACCCTAGCCCTAAACCTAACACCAACCCTAGCCCTAAACCTAACTTCAACCCTAGCCCTAAACCTAACTCTAACCCTAGCCCTAACTCTAAAACTAACCCTAGCCATAAACCTAACTCTAACACTAACCCTAACTCTAAAACTAACCCTAGCCATAAACCTAACTCTAACACTAACCCTAACTCTAAAACTAACCCTAACTCTAAAACTAACCCTAGCCATTACTCTCACTGGTCCATCATAACTCTGCCTATGTATTCTGATCCAGAGATGCTGTGGCCAAGATACTGTACTCCCTGTTGTTCCACTGGCTGACCAGGAAGATCAATAGACAGGTCTACCCCCCCAACCACACCCCCTCCATCGGCATACTGGATATATACGGCTTTGAGGTACTCCGCTCTCAGATGTTTCTACTTTTACTTCTTTGTCTTTCTCTCTACTTTTTTCTGTCTTCTTTCATCTCTTTCTCCTGCCATCTTGATCCTTTATACATATCTCACACATCCATCTCTCCATCTTTTTCTTCCTCATTCTTTCATAGAAAAACAAGCCAATTTCTCTCTCCATCTATTGGAGGTTCTTTTAGACTCTGCATGACTTTGATTTCACAATGACAATATTGATAGAGAAAATAATATATCCTATCCTACTCTCCCTCTACCCCTCTCCATCCACATCTCTTTTCATTTTACCCTTCTTTCATCTCTCCCTGTTGCCTCTCTTGCCCCTTCCTCTCTTCCCCCCATTCATCTCCCTCTCATCTCATCTCCATCTCCCTCTCATCTCATATCCCTCTCATCTCATCTTCCTCTCATCTCATCTCCCTCATCTCCATCTCCCTCTCATCTCCATCTCTTCTCCATTTCCATCTCATCTCCATCTGTCTCTTTTCCAGGACCTGTTATTCAACAGCTTTGAACAACTCTGTATCAACTATGCAAATGAGTACCTTCAGTTGTTCTTCAATAGGATCATCTTCAGTCAGGAGCAGGTGAGGTCCTGAGACGTTAATGAAGCCAATATAAATTCTCATAAAATATGTGTTATGGAAGTTTATTGTGTCATTATAATCCCTAGTGACAGAAGAGGATGGCCAGTAAATGTGTTATATTCAGTTATAAAGCCATATGTAGCCTGTATGTAAGCTGTATTACATGTGTACTATGTATAGGGTTTATTCAGTTATAAAGCCATATGTAGCCTGTATGTAAGCTGTATTACATGTGTACTATGTATAGGGTTTATTCAGTTATAAAGCCATATGTAGCCTGTATGTAAGCTGTATTACATGTGTACTATGTATAGGGTTTATTCAGTTATAAAGCCATATGTAGCCTGTATGTAAGCTGTATTACATGTGTACTATGTATAGGGTTTATTCAGTTATAAAGCCATATGTAGCCTGTATGTAAGCTGTATTACATGTGTAGTATGTATAGGGTTTATCCAGTTATAAAGCCATATGTAGCCTGTATGTAAGCTGTATTACATGTGTACTATGTATAGGGTTTATTCAGTTATAAAGCCATATGTAGCCTGTATGTAAGCTGTATTACATGTGTACTATGTATAGGGTTTATTCAGTTATAAAGCCATATGTAGCCTGTATGTAAGCTGTATTACATGTGTACTATGTATAGGGTTTATTCAGTTATAAAGCCATATGTAGCCTGTATGTAAGCTGTATTACATGTGTAGTATGTATAGGGTTTATCCAGTTATAAAGCCATATGTAGCCTGTATGTAAGCTGTATTACATGTGTACTATGTATAGGGTTTATTCAGTTATAAAGCCATATGTAGCCTGTATGTAAGCTGTATTACATGTGTACTATGTATAGGGTTTATTCAGTTATAAAGCCATATGTAGCCTGTATGTAAGCTGTATTACATGTGTACTATGTATAGGGTTTATTCAGTTATAAAGCCATATGTAGCCTGTATGTAAGCTGTATTACATGTGTACTATGTATAGGGTTTATTCAGTTATAAAGCCATATGTAGCATGTATGTAAGCTGTATTACATGTGTACTATGTATAGGGTTTATCCAGTTATAAAGCCATATGTAGCCTGTATGTAAGCTGTATTACATGTGTACTATGTATAGGGTTTATCCAGTTATAAAGCCATATGTAGCCTGTATGTAAGCTGTATTACATACATTCACTACTCACCAGAACCAACGTCAAACAATAAACCACAAAGACAAACTAAATGCATGAACTAATGAGTGCTGACTTGACACAGGTGAGAGAAACACAGGGGTAACAAATGGCAAATAACCACAATGTGGAAATATTAGACAAATACACACAAGAACCAGAAGAGAGAAGATCAGGACAAGACAATTGTTTGACGTTGGTTCTGGTGAGTAGTGAATGTATGTAATACAGCTTACATACAGGCTACATATGGCTTTATAACTGGATAAACCCTATACATAGTACACATGTAATACAGCTTACATACAGGCTACATATGGCTTTATAACTGGATAAACCCTATACATAGTACACATGTAATACAGCTTACATACATGCTACATATGGCTTTATAACTGAATAAACCCTATACATAGTACACATGTAATACAGCTTACATACAGGCTACATATGGCTTTATAACTGAATAAACCCTATAGGGACACGTGTTATAAAATGGTATAGAGCCATATGAAGCCTGTATGAAGCCTGTATGAAGCCTGTATGAAGCCTGTACGAAGCCTGTATGAAGCCTGTACGAAGCCTGTACGAAGCCTGTACGAAGCCTGTATGAAGCATGTATGAAGCATGTATGATGCCTGTATGAAGCCTGTACGATGCCTGTACGATGCCTGTACGATGCCTGTATGAAGCCTGTATGAAGCCTGTACGAAGCCTGTACGAAGCCTGTACGAAGCATGTATGAAGCATGTATGATGCCTGTATGAAGCCTGTACGATGCCTGTACGATGCCTGTACGATGCCTGTACGATGCCTGTACGATGCCTGTATGAAGCATGTATGATGCCTGTATGAAGCCTGTACGATGCCTGTACGAAGCCTGTATGAAGCCTGTATGAAGCCTGTATGAAGCCTCTACGAAGCCTGTATGAAGCATGTATGATGCCTGTATGAAGCCTGTATGAAGCCTGTATGAAGCCTGTATGAAGCCTGTATGAAGCCTGTAATCCATCTCCTCAGGAGGAGTACAGCCGGGAGCAGATCCCGTGGCAGGATATCCCATTTAGTGACAACCAGCCCTGTATCCACCTGATCGCTGCCAAACCCCACGGCATATTACGAATCCTGGATGACCAGAGCAGCTTTCCCCAGGTACACACACTCCACCTCACACAGGTACACACACACACTCCACCTCACACAGGTACACACACACACTCCACCTCACACAGGTACACACACACACTCCACCTCACACAGGTACAAACACACACTTCACCTCACACAGGGACACACACACACTTCACCTCACACAGGTACACACACTCCACCTCACACAGGTACACACACACTCCACCTCACACATGTACACACACTCCACCTCACACAGGTACACACACACTCCACCTCACACAGGTACACACACACACTCCACCTCACACAGGTACACACACACACTCTCACACAGGTACACACACACACTCCACCTCACACAGGTACACACACACTCCACCTTACACAGGTACACACACACACTCCACCTCACACAGGTACACACACACACTTCACCTCACACAGGTACACACACACACTCCACCTCACACAGGTACACACACACACTCCACCTCACACAGGTACACACACACACTCCACCTCACACATATACACACACACTCCACCTCACACAGGTACACACACACACTCCACCTCACACAGGTACACACACATACTCCACCTCACACAGGTACACACACACACTCCACCTCACACAGGTACACACACACTCCACCTTACACAGGTACACACACACACTCCACCTCACACAGGTACACACACACACTTCACCTCACACAGGTACACACACACACTCCACCTCACACATATACACACACACTCCACCTCACACAGGTACACACACACACTCCACCTCACACAGGTACACACACACACTTCACCTCACACAGGTACACACACACACTCCACCTCACACAGGTACACACACACACTCCACCTCACACAGGTACACACACACACTCCACCTCACACAGGTACACACACACACTCCACATCACACAGATATACACACACACTCCACCTCACACAGATACACACACACTCCACCTCACACAGATACACACACACACACACTCCACCTCACACAGATACACACACACACTCCACCTCACACAGATACACACACACTCCACCTCACACAGATACACACACACTCCACCTCACACAGATACACACACACTCCACCTCACCCAGGTACACACACTCCACCTCACACATATACACACACACACTCCACCTCACACATGTACACACACTCTTCCTCACACAGATACACACACACTCCACCTCACACATATACACACACACACTCCACCTCACACATATAGACACACACTCCACCTCACACATATACACACACACACACTCCACCTCACACATATACACACACACTCCACCTCACACAGGTACACACACACACTCCACCTTACACAGATACACACACACTCCACCTCACACAGGTACACACACACTCCACCTTACACAGATACACACACACTCCACCTCACACATGCACACACACTCCACCTCACACAGATACACACACACACTCCACCTCACACAGATATACACACACACTCCACCTCACACATATACACACACACTCCACCTCACACAGGTACACACACACTCCACCTCACACAGATATACACACACACTCCACCTCACACATATACACACACACTCCACCTCACACAGGTACACACACACTCCACCTCACACAGATATACACACACACTCCACCTCACACAGATACACACACTCCACTTCACACAGGTACACACATTTAGTCATTAGTCCATACTCTGTTTCCAGGCGACCGACCACACCTTTCTGCAGAAGTGTCACTATCACCACGGAAACAACCAGCTCTACCTGAAGCCAAAGATGCCCCTTCCAGAATTTACTATCAAACACTTTGCTGGTCGTGTCACCTACCAGGTACACACACACCTCCACCTCACCCTCTACTCTTCTCTCCATCTATCTCCACCTCACTCTCTACTTCTCCCTCCATCTCTCTCTTCCTCCACCTCACCTTCTACTCTTCTCTCCATCTATCTCCACCTCACTCTCTACTCCTCCCTCCATCACTCTCTTCCTCCGTCTCTCTTTATCTACCCCATCTCTCCATCCACCTCTCTCTATCTCATCACTCTCTTCCTCTGTCTCTCCATCTACCCCATCTCTCCATCCACCTCTCTCTATCTCATCACTCTCTTCCTCTGTCTCTCCATCTACCCCATCTCTCCATCCACCTCTCTGTATCTCCATCACTCTCTCCTCCTCTTTGCAGGTCCAAAAGTTTCTGGACAAGAACTTTGATCAGGTTGGCCAAGGGGTTCTGGACCTGTTCAGCAACAGCAAGAACAAGGTATGAGGGTCTGGGAGATCAGGTGTAGGGGTTAGTGAGTAGGGGTTAGTGAGTAGGGGTTAGTGTGTAGGGGTTGGTGAGTAGGGGTTAGTGAGTAGGGGTTAGTGAGTAGGGGTTAGTGTGTAGGGGTGCAGGCCTGCCCAACCCGAGGCTCCCGAGCCGCATGCAGCTCTTTGTCAGTTATGCAGACTGAAGGAATAATGTAGCGTTTGTGTGTGTGGGTTCTCCAGATGGTGGCCAACCTCTTCCAGGTTCATGAGGAGATTGTAGGTCCTGAGAGAGGACATGTGAGGAAGAACACAGGAAACAGACGACACCAACCATCTACTGTCTCCACCAAGTTCACCCTCTCACTCCTGGAACTGGTGGACAAGATGGAGAGGTAAAGGAGGGAGAGAAAGTAATGAACAAGATGGAGGAGGAGAGATGAAGAAGTACACTTCTAGCTGTCTTTTCCTCTTCTGACAGATGCAACCCATTCTTTGTCCGCTGCATTAAGCCGAACAATCAAAAGGTAGGTGCCCACATGACACAGAACAGACAGAAGGTAGGTGCCCACAGAACAGACAGAAGGTAGGTGCCCACATGACACAGAACAGACAGAAGGTAGGTGCCCACATGACACAGAACAGACAGAAGGTAGGTGCCCACAGAACAGACAGAAGGTAGGTGCCCACATGACACAGAACAGACAGAAGGTAGGTGCCCACATGTCACAGAACAGACAGAAGGTAGGTGCCCACAGAACAGACAGAAGGTAGGTGCCCACATGACACAGAACAGACAGAAGGTAGGTGCCCACATGACACAGAACAGACAGAAGGTAGGTGCCCACAGAACAGACAGAAGGTAGGTGCCCACATGACACAGAACAGACAGAAGGTAGGTGCCCACATGTCACAGAACAGACAGAAGGTAGGTGCCCACAGAACAGACAGAAGGTAGGTGCCCACATGACACAGAACAGACAGAAGGTAGGTGCCCACATGACACAGAACAGACAGAAGGTAGGTGCCCACATGACACAGAACAGACAGAAGGTAGGTGCCCATATTACACTCTGTGTATTTGTAGTGTCATGTGATGGCTGTTATATAACTGTGTGTATTTGAAGGGTCATGTAATGGCTGTTATATAACTGTGTGTATTTGTAGTGTCATGTGATGGCTGTTATATAACTGTGTGTATTTGTAGGGTCATGTGATGGCTATTATATAACTGTGTGTATTTGTAGGGTCATGTAATGGCTGTTATATAACTGTGTGTATTTGTAGTGTCATGTGATGGCTGTTATATAACTGTGTGTATTTGTAGTGTCATGTGATGGCTATTATATAACTGTGTGTATTTGAAGGGTCATGTGAGGGCTGTTATATAACTGTGTGTATTTGTAGGGTCATGTAATGGCTGTTATATAACTGTGTGTATTTGTAGTGTCATGTGATGGCTGTTATATAACTGTGTGTATTTGTAGGGTCATGTGAGGGCTGTTATATAACTGTGTGTATTTGAAGGGTCATGTGAGGGCTGTTATATAACTGTGTGTATTTGAAGGATCATGTGAGGGCTGTTATATAACTGTGTGTATTTGAAGGGTCATGTAATGGCTGTTATATAACTGTGTGTATTGGTAGGGTCATGTGAGGGCTGTTATATAACTGTGTGTATTTGAAGGGTCATGTGAGGGCTGTTATATAACTGTGTGTATTTGAAGGGTCATGTAATGGCTGTTTGTTTGTAGGAGCCAGGTGTGTTTGATTTAGAGCTGGTGGGCAGTCAGCTGAGATATTCTGGGATCCTGGAGACCGTCAGAATTCGGAGGGAGGGATATCCTGTCAGACTAAACTTCCACGTTTTCCTCTTCAGGTAGCACACACTGACAAATGCACAGAATATACCCACACACAGACAAATACACAAAATACACCCACACACTGACAAATGCACAAAATGTGTGTGTGTGTGTCACTGTGTGTGTGTGTGTGTGTATGTATGTGTCACTATGTGTGTGTCACTGTGTGTGTGTGTGTGTGTCACTATGTGTATGTGTGTGTCACTATGAGTATGTGTGTGTCACTATGTGTGTGTGTGTCACTATGTGTGTGAGTGTGTCACAATGTGTGTGTGTCACTGTGTGTGTGTGTGTGTCACTATGTGTGTGTGTGTCACTATGTGTGTGTGTGTGTGTGTGTGTCACTGTGTGTGTGTCACTATGTGTGTGTGTGTCACTATGTGTGTGTGTGTGTGTGTCACTATGTGTGTGTCTCTATGTGTGTGTGTGCGTCACTATGTGTGTGTGTCAGGTATAAGTCTCTGGTAGGGTTGAAGCAGCTTCAAGCTCCTGATGGGAACAACTGTGTCATCATGCTCAGTAAGCTGGTTCCTCTCCGACCTGGAGCATATCAAATAGGAGTAACCAAGGTAACCACCTGTCCCTTATGCCGTAAGTCCTAACCTCTGACCTGAGGCTTGGCAAGTAGAAGTTACCAAGGCAACTATGTGTGTTCCTAATGGAATGTGTGTGTGTGTGTTTAGCTGTTCTTGAAGGAGGATGTGTACCAGTTGTTGGAATCAAAGAGGGAGCGTGTTCGGCAGGTGGCGGCTCTCACCTTGCAGAGGTTCACACGCATGTTCCTGGTCAGACAACGATACAAGGAGTTCAGAGCCAAGATCATCAGACTACAGGTCCACAGCAGGGGCTTCCTCACTAGGTGCTGACCTCTAATCTTTAATCTATCTCCTGATATCATCAGACTACAGGCCCACAGCAGGGGCTTCCTCACTAGGTGCTGACCTCTAATCTTTAATCTATCTCCTGATATCATCAGACTACAGGCCCACAGCAGGGGCTTCCTCACTAGGTGCTGACCTCTAATCTTTAATCTATCTCCTGATATCATCAGACTACAGGCCCACAGCAGGGGCTTCCTCACTAGGTGCTGACCTCTAATCTTTAATCTATCTCCTGATATCATCAGACTACAGGCCCACAGCAGGGGCTTCCTCACTAGGTGCTGACCTCTAATCTTTAATCTATCTCCTGATATCATCAGACTACAGGCCCACAGCAGGGGCTTCCTCACTAGGTGCTGACCTCTAATCTTTAATCTATCTCCTGATATCATCAGACTACAGGCCCAAAGCAGGAGCTTCCTCACTAGGTGCTGACCTCTAATCTTTAATCTATCTCCTGATATCATCAGACTACAGGCCCACAGCAGGGGCTTCCTCACTAGGTGCTGACCTCTAATCTTTAATCTATCTCCTGATATCATCAGACTACAGGCCTACAGCAGGGGCTTCCTCACTAGGTGCTGACCTCTAATCTTTAATCTATCTCCTGATATCATCAGACTACAGGCCCACAGCAGGGGCTTTCTCACTAGGTGCTGACCTCTAATCTTTAATCTATCTCCTGATATCATCAGACTACAGGCCCACAGCAGGGGCTTCCTTACTAGGTGCTGACCTCTAATCTTTAATCTATCTCCTGATATCATCAGACTACAGGCCCACAGCAGGGGCTTCCTCACTAGGTGCTGACCTCTAATCTTTAATCTATCTCCTGATATCATCAGACTACAGGCCCACAGCAGGGGCTTCCTCACTAGGTGCTGACCTCTAATCTTTAATCTATCTCCTGATATCATCAGACTACAGGCCCACAGCAGGGGCTTCCTCACTAGGTGCTGACCTCTAATCTTTAATCTATCTCCTGATATCATCAGACTACAGGCCCCTGGCTTTCAACCTAGATCCTGGTCAATATCCTTCAACACATAACCTTTAACACCTAACCTATATCTCTTAACCTCTATCTTCTGGGATGAGTGGTGAGTATATAATGAAATGAGTGGTGAATATATAATGAGATGAGTGGTGAATATATAATGAGATGAGTGGTGAATATATAATGAAATGAGTGGTGAATATATAATGAGGTGAGTGTTGAGTATATAATGAGATGAATGGTGAATATATAATAAGATGAGTGGTGAATATATAATGAGATGAGTGGTGAATATATAATGAGATGAGTGGTGAATATATAATGAGATGAGTGGTGAATATATAATGAGATGAGTGGTGAATATATAATGAGATGAGTGGTGAATATATAATGAAATGAGTGGTGAATATATAATGAGATGAATGGTGAATATATAATGAGATGAGTGGTGAATATATAATGAGATGAGTGGTGAATATATAATGAGATGAGTGGTGAATATATAATGAGATGAGTGGTGAGTATATAATGAGATGAATGGTGAATATATAATGAGATGAGTGGTGAATATATAATGAGATGAGTGGTGAATATATAATGAGATGAGTGGTGAATATATAATGAGATGAGTGGTGAATATATAATGAGATGAGTGGTGAGTATATAATGAGATGAATGGTGAATATATAATAAGATGAGTGGTGAATATATAATGAGATGAGTGGTGAATATATAATGAGATGAGTGGTGAATATATAATAAGATGAGTGGTGAATATATAATGAGATGAGTGGTGAATATATAATGAGATGAGTGGTGAATATATAATGAAATGAGTGTTGAGTATATAATGAGATGAATGGTGAATATATAATGAGATGAGTGGTGAATATATAATGAGATGAGTGGTGAATATATAATGAGATGAGTGGTGAATATATAATGAGATGAGTGGTGAATATATAATGAGATGAGTGGTGAATATATAATGAGATGAGTGGTGAATATATAATGAGATGCATGTATATAATTAGATGCATGTATATAATGTATAGACTGCACACACTCATTGAAGAGGCAACTTTCAACCTTATAAATAAAAGTGAAATAAATGAAGTTCTCTTCATTATCTCTTAGTCACTCTCTTTTTGTCTTCTACAGGAAGCGGTATGTGAAGATGAGAGACAGACTGGTCAGGTTCCGTTCTCTCGTCCATTTGTATGTCAATCGCAAGCGATACATCAAGGTACCTTTAAACATCTCAACACACCCTATATATATATATAACAGAACAAGATGGTTTCAACAAACAGTGAAGAAAGTATTTGCACTATTAAAATGATACACTGATCATGTCTTTATCAGTGGGCAAATGTAGAAAATCAGCTGGGAATCAAATACTTTCTTCCTTCACTGTATATAAATCCTTTTAATATTATGAAAACGGGCTTTATATGTACATGACTTTAGCATAACAACTGAAAATGGAACTATCTCTGTTTACCTGCTCAGGTCCTGGATCGTAATTAAATAGTGTCCCCAATTAGGGGCATAGGGTCCTGGACCTTAATTAAATAGGGTCCCCAATTAGAGGCAGAGGGTCCTGGACCTTAATTAAATAGGGTCCCCAGTTAGAGGCAGAGGGTCCTGGCCCTTAATTAAATAGGGTCCCCAGTTAGAGGCAGAGGGTCCTGGACCTTAATTAAATAGGGTCCCCAGTTAGAGGCAGAGGGTCCTGGACCTTAATTAAATAGGGTCCCCAGTTAGAGGCAGAGGGTCCTGGCCCTTAATTAAATAGGGTCCCCAGTTAGAGGCAGAGGGTCCTGGACCTTAATTAAATAGGGTCCCCAGTTAGAGGCAGAGGGTCCTGGACCTTAATTAAATAGGGTCCCCAGTTAGAGGCAGAGGGTCCTGGACCTTAATTAAATAGGGTCCCCAATTAGAGGCAGAGGGTCCTGGACCTTAATTAAATAGGGCCCCCAATTAGAGGCAGAGGGTCCTATGCACTACAACACAGTTGATAATATACTACTGACAATAACAAACTATATAACAGACAATCCACATTCAAACCACCCTAATCAGGAATTCGAATACAGTTCATTTGACACTATTATACATAATGTTTATTACACAGCCAGTTTAAAATATACTTTAATGCTCATTAATACACAACATAAACTACATGACTTAACCTTGCTGAGCTGTTCTGTTTTGGTCTAGATGAAACTAGAAGCCCGGAGGAAGGCAGAAGAGGAGAGACGAAGGAGAGAAAAGGTGATGAGAACAGATAGAAGTAAAGAAAAGGAGGAGAGGAAAAGGTGATGAGAACAGATAGAAGTAAAGAAAAGGAGGAGAGGAAAAGGTGAAGAGAACAGATAGAAGTAAAGAAAAGGAGGAGAGGAAAAGGTGATGAGAAAAGATTGAAGTAAAGAAAAGGAGGAGAGGAAAAGGTGATGAGAACAGATAGAAGTAAAGAAAAGGAGGAGAGGAAAAGGTGATGAGAACAGATAGAAGTAAAGAAAAGGAGGAGAGGAAAAGGTGAAGAGAACAGATAGAAGTAAAGAAAAGGAGGAGAGGAAAAGGTGAAGAGAACAGATAGAAGTAAAGAAAAGGAGGAGAGGAAAAGGTGATGAGAACAGATAGAAGTAAAGAAAAGATGGAGAGGAAAAGGTGAAGAGAACAGATGAGAAGTAAAGAAAAGGAGGAGAGGAAAAGGTGATGAGAACAGATAGAAGTAAAGAAAAGGAGGAGAGGAAAAGGTGATGAGAACAGATAGAAGTAAAGAAAAGGAGGAGAGGAAAAGGTGATGAGAACAGATAGAAGTAAAGAAAAGGAGTAGAGGAAAAGATGAAGAGAACAGATAGATGTAAAGAAAAGATGGAGAGGAAAAGGTGATGAGAACAGATAGAAGTAAAGAAAAGGAGGAGAGGAAAAAGTGAAGAGAACAGATAGAAGTATAGAAAAGATGGAGAGGAAAAGGTGATGAGAACAGATAGAAGTAAAGAAAAGGAGGAGAGGAAAAGGTGATGAGAACAGATAGAAGTAAAGAAAAGGAGGAGAGGAAAAGGTGAAGAGAACAGATAGAAGTAAAGAAAAGGAGGAGAGGAAAAGGTGATGAGAACAGATAGAAGTAAAGAAAAGGAGGAGAGGAAAAGGTGATGAGAACAGATAGAAGTAAAGAAAAGGAGGAGAGGAAAAGGTGATGAGAACAGATAGAAGTAAAGAAAAGGAGGAGAGGAAAAGATGAAGAGAACAGATGAGAAGTAAAGAAAAGGAGGAGAGGAAAAGGTGAAGAGAACAGATGAGAAGTAAAGAAAAGGAGGAGAGGAAAAGGTGAAGAGAACAGATAGAAGTAAAGAAAAGGAGGAGAGGAAAAGATGAAGAGAACAGATGAGAAGTAAAGAAAAGGAGGAGAGGAAAAGGTGAAGAGAACAGATAGAAGTAAAGAAAAGGAGGAGAGGAAAAGGTGATGAGAACAGATAGAAGTAAAGAAAAGGAGGAGAGGAAAAGATGAAGAGAACAGATGAGAAGTAAAGAAAAGGAGGAGGGGAAAAGGTGAAGAGAACAGATAGAAGTAAAGAAAAGGAGGAGAGGAAAAGGTGATGAGAAAAGATAGAAGTAAAGAAAAGGAGGAGAGGAAAAGGTGAAGAGAACAGATAGAAGTAAAGAAAAGGAGGAGAGGAAAAGGTGAAGAGAACAGATAGAAGTAAAGAAAAGATGGAGAGGAAAAGGTGATGAGAACAGATAGAAGTAAAGAAAAGGAGGAGAGGAAAAGGTGAAGAGAACAGATAGAAGTAAAGGATATGATTGGCCTGGATCAGCACTCCCATTCTCCCACTACCTCCTATTCTCTCTCTGTAGGAGTTGACTAAGAGGGAGGTGGTTGATGTCTCGCTCCTGGTGATCCCTGCCGAGTTGGGTGCTTTACTTCAAGCTGCCGCAGGTGGGTGTGGAGCTCTGGTCCATCTCCTCACCTGTCTGTATGTGGAGCTCTGGTCCATCTCCTCACCTGTCTGTATGTGGAGCTCTGGTCCATCTCCTCACCTGTCTGTATGTGGAGCTCTGGTCCATCTCCTCACCTGTCTGTATGTGGGGCTCTGGTCCATCTCCTCACCTGTCTGTATGTGGAGCTCTGGTCCATCTCCTCACCTGTCTGTATGTGGAGCTCTGGTCCATCTCCTCACCTGTCTGCATGTGGAGCTCTGGTCCATCTCCTCACCTGTCTGTATGTGGAGCTCTGGTCCATCTCCTCACCTGTCTGTATGTGGAGCTCTGGTCCATCTCCTCACCTGTCTGCATGTGGAGCTCTGGTCCATCTCCTCACCTGTCTGTATGTGGAGCTCTGGTCCATCTCCTCACCTGTCTGTATGTGGAGCTCTGGTCCATCTCCTCACCTGTCTGTATGTGGAGCTCTGGTCCATCTCCTCACCTGTCTGTATGTGGAGCTCTGGTCCATCTCCTCACCTGTCTGTATGTGGAGCTCTGGTCCATCTCCTCACCTGTCTGTATGTGGAGCTCTGGTCCATCTCCTCACCTGTCTGTATGTGGAGCTCTGGTCCATCTCCTCACCTGTCTGTATGTGGAGCTCTGGTCCATCTCCTCACCTGTCTGCATGTGGAGCTCTGGTCCATCTCCTCACCTGTCTGTATGTGGAGCTCTGGTCCATCTCCTCACCTGTCTGTATGTGGAGCTCTGGTCCATCTCCTCACCTGTCTGTATGTGGAGCTCTGGTCCATCTCCTCACCTGTCTGCATGTGGAGCTCTGGTCCATCTCCTCACCTGTCTGTATGTGGAGCTCTGGTCCATCTCCTCACCTGTCTGTATGTGGAGCTCTGGTCCATCTCCTCACCTGTCTGTATGTGGAGCTCTGGTCCATCTCCTCACCTGTCTGTATGTGGAGCTCTGGTCCATCTCCTCACCTGTCTGCATGTGGAGCTCTGGTCCATCTCCTCACCTGTCTGCATGTGGAGCTCTGGTCCATCTCCTCACCTGTCTGTATGTGGAGCTCTGGTCCATCTCCTCACCTGTCTGTATGTGGAGCTCTGGTCCATCTCCTCACCTGTCTGTATGTGGAGCTCTGGTCCATCTCCTCACCTGTCTGTATGTGGAGCTCTGGTCCATCTCCTCACTTGTCTGTATGTGGAGCTCTGGTCCATCTCCTCACCTGTCTGCATGTGGAGCTCTGGTCCATCTCCTCACCTGTCTGTATGTGGAGCTCTGGTCCATCTCCTCACCTGTCTGCATGTGGAGCTCTGGTCCATCTCCTCACCTGTCTGTATGTGGAGCTCTGGTCCATCTCCTCACCTGTCTGTATGTTGAGCTCTGGTCCATCTCCTCACCTGTCTGTATGTGGAGCTCTGGTCCATCTCCTCACCTGTCTGTATGTGGAGCTCTGGTCCATCTCCTCACCTGTCTGTATGTGGAGCTCTGGTCCATCTCCTCACCTGTCTGTATGTGGAGCTCTGGTCCATCTCCTCACCTGTCTGCATGTGGAGCTCTGGTCCATCTCCTCACCTGTCTGTATGTGGAGCTCTGGTCCATCTCCTCACCTGTATGTGGAGCTCTGGATCTTTCTGTGTGAGCTCTGGTCCATCTCCTCACCTGTCCGTGTGTGTCTGTATGTGGAGCTCTGGTCCATCTCCTCACCTGTCTGCATGTGGAGCTCTGGTCCATCTCCTCACCTGTCTGTATGTGGAGCTCTGGTCCATCTCCTCACCTGTCTGTATGTGGAGCTCTGGTCCATGGTCCATCTCCTCGCCTGTCTGTATGTGGAGCTCTGGTCCATCTCCTCACCTGTCTGTATGTGGAGCTCTGGTCCATCTCCTCACCTGTCTGTATGTGGAGCTCTGGTCCATCTCCTCACCTGTCTGTATGTGGAGCTCTGGTCCATCTCCTCACCTGTCTGTATGTGGAGCTCTGGTCCATCTCCTCACCTGTCTGTATGTGGAGCTCTGGTCCATCTCCTCACCTGTCTGCATGTGGAGCTCTGGTCCATCTCCTCACCTGTCTGTATGTGGAGCTCTGGTCCATCTCCTCACCTGTCTGTATGTGGAGCTCTGGTCCATCTCCTCACCTGTCTGTATGTGGAGCTCTGGTCCATCTCCTCACCTGTCTGTCTGTATGTGGAGCTCTGGTCCATCTCCTCACCTGTCTGCATGTGGAGCTCTGGTCCATCTCCTCACCTGTCTGTATGTGGAGCTCTGGTCCATCTCCTCACCTGTCTGTGTCTGTATGTGGAGCTCTGGTCCATCTCCTCACCTGTCTGTATGTGGAGCTCTGGTCCATCTCCTCACCTGTCTGTGTGTCTGGTCCTCCTCACCTTTATGGAGCTCTGGTCCATCTCCTCACCTGGCATGTGGAGCTCTGGTCCATCTCCTCACCTGTCTGTATGTGGAGCTCTGCTCTCCTCACCTGTATGTGTGTGGAGCTGGTCCATCTCCTCACCTGTCTGCATGTGGAGCTCTGGTCCATCTCCTCACCTGTCTGCATGTGGAGCTCTGGTCCATCTCCTCACCTGTCTGTCTGTGGATGTGGAGCTCTGGTCCATCTCCTCACCTGTCTGTATGTGGAGCTCTGGTCCATCTCCTCACCTGTCTGTATGTGGAGCTCTGGTCCATCTCCTCACCTGTCTGTATGTGGAGCTCTGGTCCATCTCCTCACCTGTCTGTATGTGGAGCTCTGGTCCATCTCCTCACCTGTCTGCATGTGGAGCTCTGGTCCATCTCCTCACCTGTCTGTATGTGGAGCTCTGGTCCATCTCCTCACCTGTCTGCATGTGGAGCTCTGGTCCATCTCCTCACCTGTCTGTATGTGGAGCTCTGGTCCATCTCCTCACCTGTCTGTATGTTGAGCTCTGGTCCATCTCCTCACCTGTCTGTATGTGGAGCTCTGGTCCATCTCCTCACCTGTCTGTATGTGGAGCTCTGGTCCATCTCCTCACCTGTCTGTATGTGGAGCTCTGGTCCATCTCCTCACCTGTCTGTATGTGGAGCTCTGGTCCATCTCCTCACCTGTCTGCATGTGGAGCTCTGGTCCATCTCCTCACCTGTCTGTATGTGGAGCTCTGGTCCATCTCCTCACCTGTATGTGTGTGGAGCTTTCTGTGGAGCTCTGGTCCATCTCCTCACCTGTCCGTGTGTGTATGTGTGTGGAGCTCTGGTCCATCTCCTCACCTGTCTGTGTGTATGTGTGTGGAGCTCTTTTTGGAGATCTGGTCCATCTCCTCAGCTGTCTGTGTGTGTATGTGTGTGGAGCTCTCTGTGGAGCTCTGGTCCATCTCCTCACCTGTCTGTGTGTGGAGCTCTGGTCCATCTCCTCACCTGTCTGTGTGTCTAGGTGGCAAGGAGGTTCATTCAGACAGTCTAGCTCTGGTCCAGGCACCACTCCTCCAGGAGGAGAACCAGCTGACTTTGCCGCTGGACATCAACAACTATCCATTCAGCCGCTACGTACAGCATGACTTCAGGGTAACACACACATCCCCACAATCCCACACAAACAAGTTATTACCTAAAGGCTCTAACCTAATTAAAGGGTCTAACCTAATTAAAGGCTCTAACCTAATTAAAGGCTCTAACCTAATTAAAGGCTCTAACCTAATTAAAGGCTCTAACCTAATTAAAGGCTCTAACCTAATTAAAGGCTCTAACCTAATTAAAGGGTCTAACCTAATTAAAGGGTCTAACCTAATTAAAGGCTCTAACCTAATTAAAGGCTCTAACCTAATTAAAGGGTCTAACCTAATTAAAGGCTCTAACCTAATTAAAGGCTCTAACCTAATTAAAGGGTCTAACCTAATTAAAGGGTCTAACCTAATTAAAGGGTCTAATCTAATTAAAGGGTCTAATCTAATTAAAGGGTCTAACCTGATTAAAGGATCTAATCTAATTAAAGGGTCTAATGTAATTAAAGGGTCTAACCTGATTAAAGGGTCTAACCTGATTAAAGGGTCTAACCTGATTAAAGGGTCTAATCTAATTAAAGGGTCTAATCTAATTAAATGGTCTAACCTGATTAAAGGGTCTAATGTAATTAAAGGGTCTAACCTGATTAAAGGGTCTAACCTGATTAAAGGGTCTAACCTGATTAAAGGGTCTAACCTGATTAAAGGGTCTAATCTAATTAAAGGGTCTAATCTAATTAAATGGTCTAACCTGATTAAATGGTCTATCATAGTTAAAGGGTCTAATCTAATTAAAGGCTCTAACCTAATTAAAGGCTCTAACCTAATTAAAGGGTCTAACCTAATTAAAGACTCTAACCTAATTAAAGGCTCTAACCAAATTAAAGACTCTAACCTGATTAAAGGGTCTAACCTGATTAAAGGCTCTAACCTTATTAAAGGGTCTAATCTAATTAAAGGGTCTAACCTGATTAAAGTGTCTATCATAGTTAAAGGGTCTAATCTAATTAAAGGCTCTAACCTAATTAAAGGGTATAACCTAATTAAAGACTCTAACCTAATTAAAGGGTCTAACCTGATTAAAGGGTCTAATCTAATGAAAGGGTCTATCCTAATTAAAGGCTCTAACCTAATTAAAGGCTCTAACCTAATTAAAGACTATAACCTAATTAAAGGGTCTAACCTGATTAAAGGGTCTAACCTGTTTAAAGGCTCTAATCTAATTAAAGACTCTAACCTAATTAAAGGGTCTAACCTGATTAAAGGGTCTAATCTAATGAAAGGGTCTATCCTAATTAAAGGCTCTAACCTAATTAAAGGCTCTAACCTAATTAAAGACTATAACCTAATTAAAGGGTCTAACCTGATTAAAGGGTCTAACCTGTTTAAAGGCTCTAATCTAATTAAAGACTCTAACCTAATTAAAGGGTCTAACCTGATTAAAGGGTCTAACCTGATTAAAGGGTCTAACCTGATTAAAGGGTCTAATCTAATTAAAGGGTCTAACTTAATTAAAGGCTCTAACCTAATTAAAGACTCTAACCTAATTAAAGGGTCTAACCTGATTAAAGGGTCTAACCTGATTAAAGGGTCGAACCTAATTAAAGACTCTAACCTAATTAAAGGGTCTAACCTGATTAAAGGGTCTAACCTGAGTCTCTTTGTAGGAACGTCAGTTTGGGATGCTCACTGTACCCTTGAAGATGACCTTGACACGTATAGATGATGACCTCCGTCTGGAAGCTCTGGAACTGTTCATCATGGTGACTTCCTGATCCTGTCTTCAGGGATCTCCCTTTGGGTTCTAGGTCTCTAGGGATTCATCTCCCTGTAGGTTCTAATGGGTTATAGGTCTCTAGGGATTCATCTCCCTGTGGGTTCTAATGGGTTCTAGGTCTCTAGGGATTCATCTCACTGGGTTTTAGAGTGTTCTATCTGCGCTCTACCTGTTTTTGAGTAATTGTTCTGTGTTCTATCTGTGCTATACCCGTTTTAGAGTATTGGTTCTGTGTTGTAGATCCTGAGGTTCATGGGTGATCCCTATCTGAACGGGGCTCAGGAGAACCTGTTTGGGAACTACATCATTCAAAGAGGACTGGCGATTCAGGACCTGCAAGATGAGATATTGTCACAGTTGGCCAATCAGGTTTGGCGGAACCCTAACCATGACAACGCAGAAAGGGGATGGTTGCTGTTGCTAGGGTGTGTCTGCTGTTTCTCCCCCTCTGACAGGCTACATAAACACCTGCTCAAGTAAGAACACACCAACACAAGTATACCTTACATACATACAGTAAATGGACGTCAAAATGTGTGCCCCTGTATCAGGTTCTAACCTTTAAGCATTATTTACATACATACATAACACACTCATACATTAACACACTCATACATTAACACACTCATACATTAACACACTAATACACATACTGGTATGTCTACTCATACATTAACACACTCATACATAACACACTCATACATTAACACACTCATACATAACACACTCATACATTACACACTCATACATTAACACACTCATACACATACTGGTATGTCTACTCATACATTAACACACTCATACACATTCTGGTATATCTACTCATACATTAACACACTCATACACATACTGGCAAGTGTCTACTCATACATTAACACACTCATACATTAACACGCTCATACATTAACACACTTATACATTAACACACTCATACACATACTGGTATGTCTACTCATAGATTAACACACTCATACTTTAACACACTCATACACATACTGGTATGTCTACTCATACATTAACACGCTCATACGTTAACACGCTCATACATTAACACGCTCATACATTAACACACCTCCCCGGGAATCATCACCTTAACGTGGTGGAGAGGTTTGTGTGCCCGTAAGAACCTGAGGGCTGGGTTGTCTGGAGCTTCATGCTCCTGGTAGGGTTTCCCAAGGCAAAGTGGTCTCAGGCGAGGGGCCAGACTAAGAATGGTTCACCAAGACCCCATGAAAGATAGAGGGAAAAGGAGCGAGACCCTGCCTGGAGGAAGCCCAGGGCCCTCGTCTGGAGCCAGGCCCAGACGGCGGGCTCGAAAGCGAGCGTCTGGTGGCCGGGTTTGCCACGGAGCCCGGCCGGGCACAGCCCGAACGAGATACGTGGCATCTCTCTCCTCTCCATCCTGTGGGCCCACCACTCACAGGAACAACCGCAGGGGTCGGGTGCGCTGTCATATGGGTGGCAGTGAAGGTGGGGGGTCTCGACGGATCAGACCCCGGCGGCAGAAGCTTGCTTTGGGGACGTGGAACGTCACCTCGCTGGGGGGGAAGGAGCCAGAACTTGTGCGTGAGGTGGAGCGATACCAGTTGGATCTGGTGGGACTTACCTCTACGCACAACCGTGGCTCTGGAACCTTACTCCTGGATAGGGGTTGGACTCTGTTCTTCTCTGGAGTTGCCCAGGGTGAGAGGCGGCGGGCTGGTGTGGGGATACTCACGAGCCCACGTCTGAGCATGGCGGTGTTGGAGTTTACCCCGGTGGATGAGAGGGTTGCCTCCCTACGCCTAAGGGTGGTGGGGGGAAAACTCTGACTGTTGTTTGTGCATATGCACCAAACAGCAGTTCGGAGTATTCAGCCTTCTTGGAGACCCTGAAGGGAGTCCTATATAGGGCTCCAGTAGGGGACTCCATCATTCTACTGGGAGACTTCAGCGCACATGTGGGCATCGATGGAGACACCTGGAGAGGCGTGATTGGGAGGAACGGCCTCCCTGATCTAAACCCAAGCGGTCGTTTGTTATTGGACTTCTGTGCTAGTCATGGATTGTCTATAACAAACACCATGTTCGAACATAAGGAGGCGCATAAGTGTACATGGTACCAGAGCACCCTAGGCCGAAGGTCAATGATCGATTTTGTGATCGTATCGGCTGATCTAAGGCCGCATGTTTTGGACACTCGGGTGAAGAGAGGGGCAGAGCTGTCAACTGATCACCATCTGGTAGTGAGTTGGATCAGAGGGTGGGGAAAGACTTTGGACAGACCAGGTAAGCCCAAACGGGTGGTGCGGGTGAACTGGGAACGTCTGGAGGAGGCCCCTGTCCGAAAGATCTTCAACTCACACCTCCGGCGGAGCTTTTCAGGCATCCCTGTGGAGGTTGGGGGCATTGAACCTGAGTGGGCAATGTTCAAAGCTTCTATTGCTGAAGCTGCGGCAGTGAGCTGTGGTCTCAAGGTCCTAGGTGCCTCAAGGGGTGGTAACCCTAGAACACCGTGGTGGACCACGGTGGTCAGGGAAGCTGTCCGACTGAAGAAGGAGGCCTTCAGGGATATGCTATCCCTGAGGACTCCGGAGGCAGTTGCAGGGTACCGACAGGCCCGAAGGGCTGCAGTCGCTGCCGTGTCAGAGGCAAAGCAGCGGGTGTGGGAGAAGTTTGGAGAAGCTATGGAGAAGGACTTTCGGTCGGCACCAAAATGCTTCTGGAAAACTGTTCGGCACCTCAGAAGGGGAAAACGGGGAACCATCCAAGCTGTGTACAGTAAGGGTGGGACACTGTTGACCTCAACTGATGATGTGATCGGGCGCTGGAAAGAGCATTTTGAGGAGCTCCTGAATCCGACCTACACGCCCTCTAGTATAGAGGCAGAGCTGGAGGCTGATGGAGGGTCATCGTCAGTTTCCCTGGGGGAAGTCGCTGAGGTAGTCAAACAACTCCACAGTGGCAAAGCCCCAGGGACTGATGAGATTCGTCCAGAAATGCTAAAAGCTTTGGGTGGGGAAGGGCTGTATTGGTTGACACGCCTCTTCAACATTGCATGGAAGTCTGGGACAGTGCCAGAGGAGTGGCAGACCGGGGTGGTGGTTCCCCTCTTCAAAAAGGGGGACCAGAGAGTGTGTGCCAATTACAGAGGTATCACACTCCTCAGCCTCCCTGGTAAAGTGTACTCCAAAGTGCTGGAAAGGAGGGTTCGGCCAATTGTCGAACCTCAGATTGAAGAGGAACAATGCGGTTTTCGTCCTGGCCGGGGAACCACGGACCAGCTCTTTACTCTCGCAAGGATCCTGGAGGGGGCCTGGGAGTATGCCCATCCAGTCTACATGTGTTTTGTGGATCTGGAGAAGGCGTATGACCGGGTACCCCGGGATCTTTTGTGGGAGGTGCTGCGGGAGTATGGGGTGAGGGGGTCTCTTCTCAGGGCCATCCAATCTCTGTACGCTCAAAGCATGAGCTGTGTCCGTGTCCTCGGAAGTAAGTCGGATTTGTTCCCGGTGGGGGTTGGCCTCCGCCAGGGCTGCACTTTGTCACCAATCCTGTTTGTAATATTCATGGACAGGATATCAAGGCGTAGTCATGGAGGGGAGGAGTTCCCGTTCGGTGGGCTGATGGTCACATCACTGCTTTTTGCGGATGATGTGGTCCTGATGGCCTCATCGGTCGGTGACCTTCAGCACTCACTGGATCGGTTCGCAGCCGAGTGTGAAGCGGCTGGGATGAGGGTTAGCACCTCTAAATCTGAGGCCATGACTCTCAGCAGGAAACCGGTGGAGTGCCTACTCCGGGTAGGGAATGAGTCCTTACTCAAAGTGAAGGAGTTCAAGTACCTCGGGGTCTTGTTCGCGAGTGAGGGAACAATGGAGCGGGAGATTGGTCGGAGGATCGGAGCAGCGGGGGCGGTGTTGCATTCGCTTCACCGCACTGTTGTGACGAAAAGAGAGCTGAGCCGAAAGGCAAAGCTCTCGATCTACCGGTCAATCTTTGTTCCTACCCTCACCTATGGTCATGAAAGCTGGGTCATGACCGAAAGAACGAGATCGCGGGTACAAGTGGCCGAAATGGGTTTTCTCAGAAAGGTGGCTGGCCTCTCCCTTAGGGATAGGGTGAGAAGCTCAGTCATCCGAGAGGAAGTCGGAGTAGAGCCGCTGCTCCTTTGCGTAGAAAGGAGCCAGTTGAGGTGGTTCGGGCATCTTGTACGAATGCCACCTGGGCGCCTCCCTAGAGAGGTGTTCCAGGCACGTCCAGCTGGGAGGAGACCTCGGGGAAGACCCAGGACTAGATGGAGAGATTATATCTCCACACTGGCCTGGGAACGCCTCGGGATTCCCCAGTCAGAGCTGGCTAATGTTGCCCGGGAAAGGGAAGTTTGGGGTCCCCTGCTAGAGCTGCTACCCCCGCGACCCGACCCCGGATAAGCGGTTGAAGATGAGATGAGATATTAACACACTTATACATTAACACACCCATACACATACTGGTATGTCTACTCATACATTAACACGCTCATACATTAACACGCTCATACATTAACACACTCATACATTAACACACTCATACATTAACACGCTCATACATTAACACGCTCATACATTAACACACTTATACATTAACACACTCATACATTAACACACTCATACACATACTGGTATGTCTACTCATACATTAACACGCTCATACATTAACACGCTCATACATTAACACGCTCATACATTAACACACTTATACATTAAGACACTCATACACATACTGGTATGTCTACTCATACATTAACACGCTCATACATTAACACACTCATACATTAACACGCTCATACATTAACACACTCATACATTAACACACCCATACATTAACACACTCACATACTGGTATGTCAACTTCTGCCCTCCCAGGTTTGTCTCTGACCATGCCCCTGCTGGTTGCCAAGCTCCACTGCAGCATAGGCTGATCCAGGCCAATCAGAAAACCAGGATGGCATTAGGCACCTCCTCTAAGGCAGCACGCACCTATCCGCTTGCTCTGCTGGAGTGGACAGCTAATCGAAAGAAAGCTAACATGGTGCTGCAAATGACCTGCTTTGATGGTGAGCAAGACATGACAAATATGTAAAATAATGTCCACAGAGCAGTAGGTCATGTTGTCATGATGTCCACCCTAACCCAGTAGGTCATGGTGTCCACCCTAACCCAGTAGGTCATGAGGTCCATCCTACCCCAGTAGGTCATGGTGTCCACCCTAACCCAGTAGGTCATGGTGTCCACCCTAACCCAGTAGGTCATGATGTCCACCCTAACCCAGTAGGTCATGATGCCCACCCTAACCCAGTAGGTCATGATGTCCATCCTACCCCAGTAGGTCATGGTGTCCACCCTAACCCAGTAGGTCATGATGTCCATCCTACCCCAGTAGGTCATGGTGTCCACCCTAACCCAGTAGGTCATGATGCCCACCCTAACCCAGTAGGTAATGGTGTCCACCCTAACCCAGTAGGTCATGGTGTCCACCCTAACCCAGTAGGTCATGATGCCCACCCTAACCCAGTAGGTCATGGTGTCCACCCTAACCCAGTAGGTCATGATGCCCACCCTAACCCAGTAGGTAATGGTGTCCACCCTAACCCAGTAGGTCATGGTGTCCACCCTAACCCAGTAGGTCATGATGCCCACCCTAACCCAGTAGGTCATGGTGTCCACCCTAACCCAGTAGGTCATGATGTCCACCCTAACCCAGTAGGTCATGATGTCCACCCTAACCCAGTAGGTCATGATGTCCATCCTACCCCAGTAGGTCATGATGTCCACCCTAACCCAGTAGGTCATGATGTCCACCCTAACCCAGTAGGTCATGATGTCCACCCTAACCCAGTAGGTCATGGTGTCCACCCTAACCCAGTAGGTCATGATGTCCACCCTAACCCAGTAGGTCATGGTGTCCACCCTAACCCAGTAGGTCATGATGCCCACCCTAACCCAGTAGGTCATGATGTCCACCCTAACCCAGTAGGTCATGATGCCACCCTAACCCAGTAGGTCATGGTGTCCACCCTAACCCAGTAGGTCATGATGTCCACCCTAACCCAGTAGGTCATGATGTCCACCCTAACCCAGTAGGTCATGGTGTCCACCCTAACCCAGTAGGTCATGATGTCCACCCTAACCCAGTAGGTCATGATGTCCACCCTAACCCAGTAGGTCATGATGTCCACCCTAACCCAGTAGGTCATGATGTCCACCCTAACCCAGTAGGTCACCCACCCTAACCCAGTAGGTCATGATGTCCACCCTAACCCAGTAGGTCATGATGTCAGTAGGTGGTGTCCACCCTAACCCAGTAGGTCATGATGTCCACCCTAACCCAGTAGGTCATGGTGTCCACCCTAACCCAGTAGGTCATGATGTGTCCACCCTAACCCAGTAGGTCATGACCTAACCCAGTCCACCCTAACCCAGTAGGTCATGGTGTCCACCCTAACCCAGTAGGTCATGATGCCCACCCTAACCCAGTAGGTCATGGTGTCCACCCTAACCCAGTAGGTCATGATGTCCACCCTAACCCAGTAGGTCATGGTGTCCACCCTAACCCAGTAGGTCATGGTGTCCACCCTAACCCAGTAGGTCATGATGTCCACCCTAACCCAGTAGGTCATGATGTCCACCCTAACCCAGTAGGTCATGGTGTCCACCCTAACCCAGTAGGTCATGATGTCCACCCTAACCCAGTAGGTCATGGTGTCCACCCTAACCCAGTAGGTCATGATGTCCACCCTAACCCAGTAGGTCATGATGTCCATCCTAACCCAGTAGGTCATGATGTCCACCCTAACCCAGTAGGTCATGATGTCCACCCTAACCCAGTAGGTCATGATGTCCACCCTAACCCAGTAGGTCATGGTGTCCACCCTAACCCAGTAGGTCATGATGCCCACCCTAACCCAGTAGGTCATGATGTCCATCCTACCCCAGTAGGTCATGATGTCCACCCTAACCCAGTAGGTCATGATGTCCACCCTAACCCAGTAGGTCATGATGTCCACCCTAACCCAGTAGGTCATGGTGTCCACCCTAACCCAGTAGGTCATGATGTCCACCCTAACCCAGTAGGTCATGGTGTCCATCCTACCCCAGTAGGTCATGATGTCCACCCTAACCCAGTAGGTCATGATGTCCATCCTACCCCAGTAGGTCATGATGTCCACCCTAACCCAGTAGGTCATGATGTCCACCCTAACCCATTAGGTCATGATGTCCACCCTAACCCAGTAGGTCATGGTGTCCACCCTAACCCAGTAGGTCATGATGCCCACCCTAACCCAGTAGGTCATGATGTCCATCCTACCCCAGTAGGTCATGGTGTCCACCCTAACCCAGTAGGTCATGATGCCCACCCTAACCCAGTAGGTCATGATGTCCATCCTACCCCAGTAGGTCATGGTGTCCACCCTAACCCAGTAGGTCATGATGTCCACCCTAACCCAGTAGGTCATGGTGTCCACCCTAACCCAGTAGGTCATGGTGTCCACCCTAACCCAGTAGGTCATGGTGTCCACCCTAACCCAGTAGGTCATGGTGTCCACCCTAACCCAGTAGGTCATGATGCCCACCCTAACCCAGTAGGTCATGATGTCCATCCTACCCCAGTAGGTCATGGTGTCCACCCTAACCAGTAGGTCATGATGTATTGCACTGGAATTAGTTATTTAATCTTTGAAAATTTGTTCTGAATATTTCAGCAGTGCTGATTTCAACTGCCTGAATTTGAGAATGGAGAATGTGCTGATGCGACCCCATTGAATTGACATATTCTATCAAATCGTATGTTTTAATTAGGAAAACCTAATGTGGTGTTGATTCTTAAGGTTGTGTTGCATTTGTCTAGAAGGTATATTTGACACAACAAAAGTTCCTTATGGCAAAAGGGTACAAAATATCTCTGTCTCCTCAAATCTCTCTCTATTACTCTCTCTACCTCTCTAGGTAAATCCTTCCTGTGTCCTGTCCACTCTTGGACCAGTGGAGAAGATCTGGCAGGAGACGTTCTACGCTATAGGTATCCAACCAGAAATGCTAAACAAAACATGCTGAAGGACAGCAATTACAACAAGATGTTAAAATAGAAAATACCTCATCTGTTTGGTGTAGGGGTGTGTATGACTCATGGAGAGGCTGTTCTGTGTTGATGAAACAGCGAGGTCAGTGGGTGGAACTAGCCGGTCATGATTACATCATGGATCTGGTAAGTATCACAGGCGTCAAACTCAACTACACAATTGGGCACATAACACAAACAATAACCCTTAGCATAAACCTACATCTAACCCCACATTTAACCCCAGTGACCCTACCTCCTAGTCCTAAACCTAACCCTAGATGCCTAATATCACTACTACACTTACCTTCTACCTCATCTGATCTGACCTACATCTGACCTAGGGTTTCCCTTCTACCTCATCTGATCTGACCTACCGCTGATCTGACCTACATCTGACGTAGGGTTTACCTTCTACCTCATCTGATCTGACCTACATCTGACCTAGGGTTTCCCTTCTACCTCATCTGATCTGACCTACCTCTGATCTGACCTACATCTGACGTAGGGTTTACCTTCTGCCTCATCTGATCTGACCTACATCTGACCTAGGGTTTCCCTTCTGCCTCATCTGATCTGACCTACATCTGATCTGACCTACATCTGATCTAGGGTTTCCTTTCTGCCTCATCTGATCTGACCTACATCTGACCCAAGCTCTTTGTTTTGACACCTCTGTTTGACACCACAGCTCTTGCTTGTCCCAGTCAAAGTTTTTATTTGTTCTCTATCCCAAACGTGGAACCAACAACCTCTTGGACTACAGAAACCCTGTCTATGTTTCCTAGACAACAGAAACCCTGTCTATGATTTTTATTTTAAATCCCCCGGTAAATGTGTTATGCCAAACAGTTCAGACAAACTGAATCCCATTTTTAGATCTCAGACTTGGAGTTGCCGTGTGACTTCCCTAAACAGAAGAGCTATTTCCTTATCTCAGCTGAAGATCCTACCAGAGTACGAACAAACACCAGCCTGTGAGTACACATCATCAAACACCATATTTTAACAGACATTAACGCACATTCATACACACCCACAAACATCACACACTTTGCTCAGCCAATTAACTCTCAGTTCCTGACATTTCTTCGTTGCCCCTTTTTGTCTTGTATTTAAAGTGTATTAGAAGTGGAATAGTGTAATGTAGAATCTAGATATTGTAGAAGCGGTGTAGTGTAATGTAGAATCTAGATATTGTAGAAGTGGAGTAGTGTAATGTAGAATCTAGATTTTGTAGAAGTGGAGTAGTGTAATGTAGAATCTAGATATTGTAGAAGTGGAGTAGTGTAATGTAGAATCTAGATATTGTAGAAGTGGAGTAGTGTAATGTAGAATCTAGATTTTGTAGAAATGGAGTAGTGTAATGTAGAATCTAGATATTGTAGAAATGGAGTAGTGTAATGTAGAATCTAGATATTGTAGAAATGGAGTAGTGTAATGTAGAATCTAGATATTGTAGAAGTGGAGTAGTGTAATGCAGAATCTAGATATTGTAGAAGTGGAGTAGTGTAATGTAGAATCTAGATATTGTAGAAGTGGAGTAGTGTAATGTAGAATCTAGATATTGTAGAAGTGGAGTAGTGTAATGTAGAATCTAGATGTTGTAATAGTGGAGTAGTGTAATGTAGAATCTAGATATTGTAGAAGTGGAGTAGTGTAATGTAGAATCTAGATATTGTAGAAATGGAGTAGTGTAATGTAGAATCTAGATATTGTAGAAGTGGAGTAGTGTAATGTAGAATCTAGATATTGTAGAAGTGGAGTAGTGTAATGTAGAATCTAGATATTGTAGAAGTGGAGTAGTGTAATGTAGAATCTAGATGTTGTAATAGTGGAGTAGTGTAATGCAGAATCTAGATGTTGTAATAGTGGAGTAGTGTAATGTAGAATCTAGATGTTGTAATAGTGGAGTAGTGTAATGTAGAAATCTAGATGTTGTAGAAGTGGAGTAGTGTAATGTAGAATCTAGATGTTGTAATAGTGGTTGTAGTAGTGTAATGTAGAATCTAGATGTTGTAATAGTGGAGTAGTGTAATGCAGAATCTAGATGTTGTAATAGTGGAGTAGTGTAATGTAGAATCTAGATGTTGTAATAGTGGAGTAGTGTAATGTAGAATCTAGATGTTGTAATAGTGGAGTAGTGTAATGTAGAATCTAGATGTTGTAATAGTGGAGTAGTGTAATGTAGAATCTAGATGTTGTAATAGTGGAGTAGTGTAATGTAGAATCTAGATGTTGTAATAGTGGAGTAGTGTAATGTAGAATCTAGATGTTGTAATAGTGGAGTAGTGTAATGCAGAATCTAGATGTTGTAATAGTGGAGTAGTGTAATGTAGTGTAATGTAGAATCTAGATGTTGTAATAGTGGAGTAGTGTAATGTAGAATCTAGATGTTGTAATAGTGGAAGTGGAGTAGTGTAATGTAGAATCTAGATGTTGTAATAGTGGAGTAGTGTAATGTAGAATCTAGATGTTGTAATAGTGGAGTAGTGTAATGTAGAATCTAGATGTTGTAATAGTGGAGTAGTGTAATGTAGAATCTAGATGTTGTAATAGTGGAGTAGTGTAATGTAGAATCTAGATGTTGTAATAGTGGAGTAGTGTAATGTAGAATCTAGATATTGTAGAAGTTTTAAAATTACTTTTTTGTTAATGACATTCTCAGTTAAGTTTAAAAATGCACCTCAGGCTGACTTGCGTTATTTCATTGTGTATGTGTGTGTGTTTGTAGCACTCTGTTTGGCAGTGGTTTTGACAGTGATGAGGAGCTGCCACCAAGCCTCCCTGTCAGATCCGGTGGGCCAGCCTACAGCCTTGACTCTGATGGATACCACAGTCACGGTATATATACACTATTCTATACACTCATGATATATACACACTAATCTATACACTCATGATGTATATACACTAATCTATACACTCATGATATATACACACTAATCTATACACTCATGATATATATACACTAATCTATACACTCATGATGTATATACACTAATCTATACACTCATGATATATATACACTAATCTATACACTCATGATATATACACACTAATCTATACACTCATGATATATATACACTAATCTATACACTCATGATATATATACACTAATCTATACACTCATGATATATACACACTAATCTATACACTCATGATATATATACACTAATCTATACACTCATGATATATATACACTAATCTATACACTCATGATATATATACACTAATCTATATACTCATGATATATATACACTAATCTATACACTCACGATATATATACACTAATCTATACACTCACGGTATATATACACTCACGATATATATACACTAATCTGTACACTCATGATATATATACACTAATCTATACACTCACTATATACACTAATCTATACTCACAGTATATATACACAAATCTATACTCACAGAGGCGGCCATCTTTACCTTTAAACCTTCTCACCGCCTTTCAAACTAAAAGTCCCTACAAAATAAAAGATCCTAAATCCAACAAAACATACCAGTGCCCAACAGCACAAACATTTATATAAACCTAAACTCAAAATAGCTCCTACATATACACTAATCTATACACTCACGGTATATATACACTAATCTATACACTCACGGTATATATACACTTATCTATACTCACAGTATATATACACTAATCTATACACTCACGGTATATATACACTAATCTATACTCACAGTATATATACACTAATCTATACACTCACGGTATATATACACTAACCTATACACTCATGATATGTATACAGCAGTATACAGGGCAAGAGGAGTACCACAGTATGTTGTGCAAATGGCAGATGAAGTAAATAAGTTACAAGGTTACTGAATGGTAACACAGTCGTAGGTGGAGGGAGTACAAGTGTGGGCTAAGCACACAGCCCTGTGGGACAGGCGTGGTGATAGTAACAGTGTGTTGTCATGGTGATAGGAATTGTGTATTGTCATGGTGATAGTAACAGTGTGTTGTCATGGTGATAGTTACAGTGTGTTGTCATGGTGATAGTAACAGTAGGTTGCATGGCATGTGTGTTCTCCAGTGGATTCAGAGGCGTTCAGTGATGGTCAGGCTCTGAGAGGGATGGACCGCTACCTGGACAGTCTGTTTGACCAGGTGTTATCTGAAGGAAACATGGTGAGACTAACACACACTGTCTCACGTAAACACACACATTTTCCCACTTTAACTGCTCCTATTCATTGAGATTTGCTGCAATATTTGGGTCGTCTGATCCTGTGTGTGTGTGTGTGTGTGCGTGTACAGTATGAATGGAGCAGACTTCTGCAGGGTAGTTATGTTACTCAGTGTGTGTGTGTGTAGCTGTTGTTGTGTGTGTGTGTGTGTGTGTGCAGAGCTCTTTTTGTGTATCAGGTATTGCCCAGGGAGGATAACGTTTCCATGCCATCTCAGAGGGGGTCTGACAGAGCCAAAAGCTTCTCTATTCCAAGTCCTCTGTTCATCTACCTGTCAGTCCATCTCTCTATCCATCTGACTAGTTTAGTCTTAACCTGATCTCTCTATCGCTTCATCTCTAAGGATCTGGACAAGGCAGGCAGTTTGACAGGACGAATGAAAGGAGTAGGAGTAATAGGAGGAAAAGAAGGAGCAATAGGAGGACGAGGAGTAGGACAGGGGGATAGGGGCCAGCTCCCCCCTATTCGACCGTACCCTGTAGGACTACAGCCAGGAGGTCAGTCTCTCTCTCTCCATCTTTATCTTTTTATCATCTCTCATCTGTCTATCATCTCTCCATCTGTCTATCATCTCTCCATCTGTCTATCATCTCTCATCTGTCTATCATCTTTCATCTGTCTATCATCTCTCCATCTGTCTATCATCTCTCCATCTGTCTATCATCTCTCCATCTGTCTATCATCTCTCCATCTGTCTATCATCTCTCCATCTGTCTATCATCTCTCCATCTGTCTATTATCTCTCATCTGTCTATCATCTCTCCATCTGTCTATCTGTGACAACTAGTATGACTAGTATGACTAGTCGTCCACTTTTTGTATTTTTCCCACCTGGTCCTTCAGGTTGGTTTGAGTTAATTATGCACACCTGATAATTAGGTGGTGTATGTAAGTCACTGGGTGTGGTTTGATAATTAGGTGGTGTATGTAAGTCACTGGGTGTGGTTTGATAATTAGGTGGTGTATGTAAGTCACTGGGTGTGGTTTGATAATTAGGTGGTGTATGTAAGTCACTGGGTGTGGTTTGATAACTAGGAGGTGTATGTAAGTCACTGGGTGTGGTTTGATAATTAGGTGGTGTATGTAAGTCACTGGGTGTGGTTTGATAATTAGGAGGTGTATGTAAGTCACTGGGTGTGGTTTGATAATTAGGTGGTGTATGTAAGTCACTGGGTGTGTTTTGATAATTAGGTCACTGGGTGTGTTTTGATAATTAGGTCACTGGGTGTGGTTTGATAATTAGGTCACTGGGTGTGGTTTGATAATTAGGTGGTGTATGTAAGTCACTGGGTGTGGTTTGATAATTAGGTGGTATATGTAAGTCACTGGGTGTGGTTTGATAATTAGGTCACTGTGTGTTGTTTGATAATTAGGTGGTGTATGTAAGTCACTGGGTGTGGTTTGATAATTAGGTCACTGGGTGTGGTTGCACTTTGCTTTGCATGGTTTGTTTTACTGTTACGTGTGAGTTGGTGAGTGATAGTTACAAGCATTCCTACCCCTGTTCTGATGTAATTAATGTAAGTCGCTAGTATGCGCAAGTTATTTTCATTCAGTGTGTAGTTTTTTCTGTTCTGTGTTCTATTTTTGGTGGTTTTAAATAAACGAACATGAGTTATACGCTCTGCTTTAAAGCTCAATCCATAAACACTATGATTCTGTCTGACCCTGTTTGTCTGACCCTGTTTGTCTGACCCTGTCTGTCTGACCCTGTCTGTCTGACCCTGTCTGTCTGACCCTGTTTATCTGACCCTGTCTGTCTGACCCTGTCTGTCTGACCCTGTCTGTCTGACCCTGTTTATCTGACCCTGTCTGTCTGACAGCTGTGCCAGTGCTTCCAGTGATGGGAGGAATGATACCACCTATACCAACAATGCCTTTCTCCTCTCACCACCACTACTCCCCACCTCCTGCTGCCCGCCACCCCTACCACACCCAGCAGGACTCCCCACCTCCTGCTGCCCGCCACCCCTACCACACCCAGCAGGACTCCCCACCTCCTGCTCCCCGCCACCCTTACCAGACCCAGCAGGACTCCCCACCTCCTGCTGCCCGCCACCCCTACCAGACCCAGCAGAACTCCCCACCTCCTGCTGCCCGCCACCCCTACCAGACCCAGCAGAACTCCCCACCTCCTGCTGCCCGCCACCCCTACCACACCCAGCAGGACTCCCCACCTCCTGCTCCCCGCCACCCCTACCACACCCAGCAGGACTCCCCACCTTCTGCTCTGCCAGCCCATCCGGTCGCTTCCCCAACTACAGCTTCACCCCCCAGTTCTGCTGCCCCCACACCAGCCCTGCCGCTTCTGCCCTCCATGCCGGCATTACCTTTGATAACAGGTGAGGTGAATTATCAAATCCATACATTTTTTAAATGCAGAGTATAATGTTTATCTGTCTGCCCGTCTCTCCCTCTCTCTGCCCGTCTCTCTCCCTCTCTCTGCCCGTCTCTCCCTCTCTCTGCCCGTCTCTCCCTCTCTCTGCCCGTCTCTCTCTCTCCCTCTCTCTGCCCGTCTCTCTCTCTCTCTCTGCCCGTCTCTCTCTCTCTCTCTCTGCCCGTCTCTCTCTCTCTCTCTCTCTGCCCGTCTCTCTCTCTCTCTGCCCGTCTCTCTCTCTCTCTCTCTCTGCCCGTCTCTCTCTCTCTCTCTCTCTATGCCCGTCTCTCTCTCTCTCTCTCTCTGCCCGTCTCTCTCTCTCTCTCTCTCTGCCCGTCTCTCTCTCTCTCTCTCTCTGCCCGTCTCTCTCTCTCTCTCTCTCTCTCTCTCTCTCTCCCCCTCTCTCTCTCTCTCTCTCTCTCCCGTGCCCCTCTCTCTCTCTCTCTCTCTCTCTGCCCGTCTCTCTCTCTCTCTCTCTCTGCCCGTCTCTCTCTCTCTCTCTCTGCCCGTCTCTCTGCCCGTCTCTCTCTCTCTCTCTGCCCGTCTCTCCCTCTCTCTCTGCCCGTCTCTCCCTCTCTCTCTGCCCGACTCTCCCTCTCTCTCTGCCCGACTCTCCCTCTCTCTCTGCCCGACTCTCCCTCTCTCTCTGCCCGACTCTCCCTCTCTCTCTGCCCGACTCTCCCTCTCTCTCTGCCCGACTCTCCCTCTCTCTCTGCCCGACTCTCCCTCTCTCTCTGCCCGACTCTCCCTCTCTCTCTGCCCGACTCTCCCTCTCTCTCTGCCCGACTCTCCCTCTCTCTCTGCCCGACTCTCCCTCTCTCTCTGCCCGACTCTCCCTCTCTCTCTGCCCGACTCTCCCTCTCTCTCTGCCCGACTCTCCCTCTCTCTCTGCCCGACTCTCCCTCTCTCTCTGCCCGACTCTCCCTCTCTCTCTGCCCGACTCTCCCTCTCTCTCTGCCCGACTCTCCCTCTCTCTCTGCCCGACTCTCCCTCTCTCTCTGCCCGACTCTCCCTCTCTCTCTGCCCGACTCTCCCTCTCTCTCTGCCCGACTCTCCCTCTCTCTCTGCCCGACTCTCCCTCTCTCTCTGTCCGACTCTCCCTCTCTCTCTGCCCGACTCTAGGTTCTGCCGAACAGACACTGATGGCTCAGCAGCAACAAGCCCTCATTAACCAGCAAGCTATCATCCTGGTCAGTTAATATTATACTGTAACTGTCTTCTAGGCCCAGCAGATGACCCTTTAACCTCTGACTGTAGTTCTGGTGTCTTCTAGGCCCAGCAGATGACCATGCAAGCTATGGCTTTCCAACAGCAGATGTTGTCGTCTTTCCCCCCAGCTGGTCCCGCCCCCCAGGTACACACACACACACACACACCCTGAGATATGTTAGTAAACACACACACACACACATAACCACCTCCACAAACCCACACACGTATTCAGAAACTTCAATCAGAATATAGTTAGATAATATTATAATGATTATCTTCAGAACATAGTTAGATAATATCATGATTAACGTCAAGCAGGACATCAACTAAAGCTGTTGTACAGACCGAAGAAAGCTTCAGAATGGATAAATGTAAATCATCTATCTCCATCTGTCCAAACAGGCAGGCCATGTGCCCAAGAGTCCGTACCAGAACAGTCCGACCCAGGCCCAGAACAAACTCTCTCCCGGGGAAACCAGTAGGACAAACACACAAATATATTTTATTGCCAATCAATGTCTTATTTTCCCTAATTTATTTGAAGCCTTTCACCTGTAACCATATGCCTAACCATGAACCCTATGCCAAATATAACTTATACCTAAACATAAACCCTAAACCAGAAATTGTCATTTTACTTAGTTGCAGTCCCCACCGGCTAAGGAAAATGTTTTTGATCTCAGGTCCAGACATGGTGCAGTCCAACCACCCCCGTTCAGAGGAAGTGATCCAGTCCTGTGTTTCAAACTCAGAATACTGGAACCCATCCCACAACATCAAGGACATCATAAAGCAGTACCAACCCCCCTCACATCCTGCTCCCAGCCAGCCTGCACACACACACAGGTACTTAACACACACACAGGTACTTAACACACACACAGGTACTTAACACACACACACAGGTACTTAACACACACACAGGTACTTAACACACACACAGGTACTTAACACACACACACAGGTACTTAACACACACACACAGGTACTTAACACACACACACAGGTACTTAACACACACACAGGTACTTAACACACACACAGGTACTTAAAGGGCAACTTCACCGAAAAAACATATTTTTTCTCACTTATCGTGGTCACTTAAGTAGTAGAAATGTAAAAGCATTTTTGAAATTGGTGCCATCTAGGCAGAGAAAAAGATTAAAATGTGTTTTTGGCTCATGTGGATGAAATACACCAAAACCCAGAATGCACTTGTTTCACTGCTCTACGAATGCCCTCCCAAGCCACGCCTACCGGCTCAAGAGGGCAGGCAGAAGGGAAGGCTAGCTACTAATTGACTGGAAAACAGAAGACACCGGTTAACATGAGTCTCCGTGACGAGTTTCTTGATAAAGTAATTTAAATACTAGCCTTGCGTTGTACCGGGATGTACATCCAACACAAGGAAAGGACATGTAGTTAGTTTCCATCGTTTTCCCGTTGAACATTTAGAGCGGTGCAAACAGTGGCTGCGGGCTATCAACCACCCCAAGTTCCGAGAATATTTGTAATTAATAAAAGTATATACATTTCTTCATATTTCCCTGTAATCTTTTGTAAATCAAAGTAATACATTATAAACTTTGAACTTGTATTGTTTTTAAACATAATATAAACAATTGCACACTCATAACTCTTCCAGAGCTTCAGCAGTTTCTTGATAGCCACAGTATTGTCCCTCACTAGCTGGAAATCTCTGTCTGATGTCCTGAACAACACAGGCAGGCAAAACAAGACGATATAGCCTTTCCCCAGTCTCTCTCCTTGCAGGACCCATTCCACGAAATGACGGTAGGCTGTTAGGCGATATTGTCTGAAAACAATAAGCACAACGTTAGCAACGCAAGCTATTTGCACCTACAATAGGCTAGCTCTATATGTAAATATAACCGATAGCTCAGCTAACTGACGTGAACAACAAATAAATACTCACTTATACTGAGGCGTCCGTTTGTCCCTGCGGGCTTTGGCTGGCGTTTCCCATTGACCTTCGGAATCCTGAAATAAGTTTCAAAAACTCGTGTGGATCAAAGCTGGGGTGCTCTATTAAGCATGCTGGCGGTCACGTTTCTAATGCAGATTCAGTTATTTCTTCAAGAAGAAAATGGCATCGCTGAAATTCGCAACAGCAGCGGGACTCTGTCTGTGTCCATAGGCGCACAGTGAGAGCACTGGCACCACCAGTCCGCCCCAGCTCGACTCTGTACGGGCTCTTCCTCATGACCGCCAGGCAAGCTTCGCTCCTCTGCAGCAGCAGCCTCTTGTTCCTCCGTCAACCGCAACTGTTTTTCGCTGTATTGTGGCTCGTAAGGGCAGCCACGAACATCGGATTCGCGCAACAGATCTTCAAAATCCCTTTCTTCCATTTCGTCTTCAAAATTACTTTCTGCCATTGTGTTTAGTCTAAAACTCTAATTTCTCCACAACAAGCAACATCGGGGGTTAGCTTAGCTACAACAAGATGGCTGACATTGTTTTGAGAATCTATGACGAGGCCCCACCCCATATGGGCGGGTTGAAAAAATGCAGAAGTAGCGTCTACTTCTGTCTGTAGTTTACAGCCTCTTTTAAAAAATCCTCCAATGACGTAAAAATCGTCATTTTACGTCATTGGAGGATTTTTTTCCTGACCTAAAATCAAGATATCGCTCTTATCAGATGGAGTTGATGGGTGGGAGTAAGGTCATTGGAAAATACTACCATTTGTCTACTGATACAAAGCTAAATGCAAAATCGGTGTAGTGGCTCTTTAACACACACAGGTGCTTAACACACACAGGCACTTAACACACACAGGTGCTTAACACACACAGGTGCTTAACACACACAGGTGCTTAACACACACAGGTGCTTAACACACACCGGTGCTTAACACACACCGGTGCTTAACACACACACAGGTACTTAACACACACCGGTGCTTAACACACACCGGTGCTTAACACACACCGGTGCTTAACACACACAGGTGCTTAACACACACAGGTACTTAACACACACAGGTGCTTAACACACACCGGTGCTTAACACACACACAGGTACTTAACACACACCGGTGCTTAACACACACCGGTGCTTAACACACACCGGTGCTTAACACACACAGGTGCTTAACACACACAGGTACTTAACACACACAGGTGCTTAACACACACAGGTGCTTAACACACACAGGTGCTTAACACACACAGGTACTTAACACACACAGGTGCTTAACACACACCGGTGCTTAACACACACCGGTGCATAACACACACGGGTGCTTAACACACACAGGTGCTTAACACACACAGGTGCTTAACACACACAGGTACTTAACACACACAGGTGCTTAACACACACAGGTGCTTAACACACACAGGTGCTTAACACACACAGGTACTTAACACACACAGGTGCTTAACACACACAGGTGCTTAACACACACAGGTACTTAACACACACAGGTGCTTAACACACACAGGTGCTTAACACACACAGGTGCTTAACACACACCGGTGCTTAACACACACAGGTGCTTAACACACACACAGGTGCTTAACACACACCGGTGCATAACACACACGGGTGCTTAACACACACGGGTACTTAACACACACTTAGGTACAGCAGGTGGGTAGAGCTACCTCTTTAATTTGAAGGCTTATAAACACATCAATAAATATTAACTGAACACTTTAATCTCTAAGGCTGGTGGTAACTGAACTCTTCAGAAAATGTGCAACTTGTCTTTCTGTTTGTAAAGTAGAGATGGGAAGATGTTTTTAAAGAAGCCGGATCCTCATGATGAGGCTATGGAGATCCTGAAAGAGCAAATATCTAACCCACCACCACAGGTATATATAACTATATAACTACCCTCAACTCCAACCCTAACTATATAACTACCCTTAACTCCAACCCTAACCCCTAACTATATAACTACCCTTAACTCCAACCCTAACCCCTAACTATATAACTACCCTCAACTCCAACCCTAACTATATAACTACCCTCAACTCCAACCCTAACTATATAACTACCCTCAACTCCAACCCTAACTATATAACTACCCTTAACTCCAACCCTAACCCCTAACTATATAACTACCCTCAACTCCAACCCTAACTATATAACTACCCTCAACTCCAACCCTAACTATATAACTACCCTTAACTCCAACCCTAACCCCTAACTATATAACTACCCTCAACTCCAACCCTAACTATATAACTACCCTCAACTCCAACCCTAACTATATAACTACCCTCAACTCCAACCCTAACCCCTAACTATATAACTACCCTTAACTCCAACCCTAACTATATAACTACCCTCAACTCCAACCCTAACCCCTAACTATATAACTACCCTTAACTCCAACCCTAACTATATAACTACCCTCAACTCCAACCCTAACCCCTAACTATATAACTACCCTTAACTCCAACCCTAACTATATAACTACCCTTAACTCCAACCCTAACTATATAACTACCCTCAACTCCAACCCTAACCCCTAACTATATAACTACCCTTAACTCCAACCCTAACTATATAACTACCCTTAACTCCAACCCTAACCCCTAACTATATAACTACCCTTAACTCCAACCCTAACTATATAACTACCCTCAACTCCAACCCTAACCCCTAACTATATAACTACCCTTAACTCCAACCCTAACTATATAACTACCCTCAACTCCAACCCTAACCCCTAACTATATAACTACCCTTAACTCCAACCCTAACTATATAACTACCCTCAACTCCAACCCTAACCCCTAACTATATAACTACCCTTAACTCCAACCCTAACTATATAACTACCCTCAACTCCAACCCTAACCCCTAACTATATAACTACCCTTAACTCCAACCCTAACTATATAACTACCCTCAACTCCAACCCTAACCCCTAACTATATAACTACCCTTAACTCCAACCCTAACTATATAACTACCCTTAACTCCAACCCTAACTATATAACTACCCTCAACTCCAACCCTAACCCCTAACTATATAACTACCCTTAACTCCAACCCTAACTATATAACTACCCTTAACTCCAACCCTAACTATATAACTACCCTTAACTCCAACCCTAACTATATAACTACCCTCAACTCCAACCCTAACCCCTAACTATATAACTACCCTTAACTCCAACCCTAACTATATAACTACCCTTAACTCCAACCCTAACCCCTAACTATATAACTACCCTTAACTCCAACCCTAACTATATAACTACCCTCAACTCCAACCCTAACCCCTAACTATATAACTACCCTTAACTCCAACCCTAACTATATAACTACCCTTAACTCCAACCCTAACTATATAACTACCCTTAACTCCAACCCTAACTATATAACTACCCTCAACTCCAACCCTAACCCCTAACTATATAACTACCCTTAACTCCAACCCTAACTATACTACCAACTCCAACCCTAACTATATAACTACCCTTAACTCCAACCCTAACTATATAACTACCCTTAACTCCAACCCTAACTATATAACTACCCTCAACTCCAACCCTAACCCCTAACTATATAACTACCCTTAACTCCAACCCTAACTATATAACTACCCTTAACTCCAACCCTAACTATATAACTACCCTTAACTCCAACCCTAACTATATAACTACCCTCAACTCCAACCCTAACCCCTAACTATATAACTACCCTTAACTCCAACCCTAACTATATAACTACCCTTAACTCCAACCCTAACTATATAACTACCCTTAACTCCAACCCTAACCCCTAACTATATAACTACCCTTAACTCCAACCCTAACTATATAACTACCCTCAACTCCAACCCTAACCCCTAACTATATAACTACCCTTAACTCCAACCCTAACTATATAACTACCCTTAACTCCAACCCTAACTATATAACTACCCTTAACTCCAACCCTAACTATATAACTACCCTCAACTCCAACCCTAACCCCTAACTATATAACTACCCTTAACTCCAACCCTAACTATATAACTACCCTTAACTCCAACCCTAACTATATAACTACCCTCAACTCCAACCCTAACCCCTAACTATATAACTACCCTTAACTCCAACCCTAACTATATAACTACCCTTAACTCCAACCCTAACCCCTAACTATATAACTACCCTTAACTCCAACCCTAACCCCTAACTATATAACTACCCTTAACTCCAACCCTAACTATATAACTACCCTCAACTCCAACCCTAACTATATAACTACCCTTAACTCCAACCCTAACCCCTAACTATATAACTACTTCTAACCCTAACCCCTAACTATATAACTACCCTCAACTCCAACCCTAACCCCTAACTATATAACTACCCTTAACTCCAACCCTAACCCCTAACTATATAACTACCCTTAACTCCAACCCTAACCCCTAACTATATAACTACTTCTAACCCTAACCCCTAACTATATAACTACCCTCAACTCCAACCCTAACCCCTAACTATATAACTACCCTTAACTCCAACCCTAACCCCTAACTATATAACTACCCTTAACTCCAACCCTAACCCCTAACTATATAACTACTTCTAACCCTAACCCCTAACTATATAACTACCCTTAACTCCAACCCTAACCCCTAACTATATAACTACTTCTAACCCTAACCCCTAACTATATAACTACCCTTAACTCCAACCATGACACATACAAAATAAATATATATATATATATATGTATGTAAAAAATGATTGAGCAAAAAGAATGTAAAGAAAGTAAAAGTGTTTTTCAAAAACAACCCCTAATACCTAGCAAACATTCCCAAATGGCCAGATGTCCTCACTATGCCAGGTTTTTCCTGAGTTTCTTTTCTTGTGTCACTCTCTTTCTCTCCCTCAGAAGAAGGTTCAGAAGCCAAGAGAAGGCCTGGTGTCCCAAGTCACCATAACAACTGAACCCAACCCACCTTCGCCAGCTGCCTCCCACTGTAACCCTGCACCCCTGTCAGGTCAGGAATGGAACAAAATATTACAAATAACTACACTACTCTTTAACACAACTAAAAAACTTGACTAACCAAAATTAAATTGTTCTACCTTGGTGAATATGTGTGTGTATGTTTTTGTGCTTGCAGTGTCGAGAGACTTGCCAGTAGAAGATGTAACCATCCAGACCCAGCTCCACCGCCGTAGCAGCGAGGAACACTACACCTACACCAATGTGCCCTGGAAGATCTACCTCAGGAAAGAGGTAAATACACACATAAACCTACACCAGTGTGCCCTGGAAGATCTACCTCAGGAAAGAGGTAAATACACACATAAACCTACACCAGTGTGCCCTGGAAGATCTACCTCAGGAAAGAGGTAAATACACACATAAACCTACACCAGTGTGCCCTGGAAGATCTACCTCAGGAAAGAGGTAAATACACACATAAACCTACACCAGTGTGCCCTGGAAGATCTACCTCAGGAAAGAGGTAAATACACACACACAAACCTACAGATGTAAATTCTTTGTAAAATACTTGTAAACTAGTAATTGGAAGTAAACCATATTTCTTTCTTGGTCATTAGTTACTTGGAATGTTCCCTAGTAACTGCCAGTTCCCACAGAAGTTCTCTCTCCATTTGGAGTGCTTGCAGTTTTGTTATTCACTAAAATTAAAAATGGACTTAGGAAAAATGTTACTTTAGACTCTGGAAAAATGTTACTTAGACTCTGACACAAGACCTGTGTGAATTTACGATATTATTGACACGTGGGAACATAGTTAAATGTTCAATGTTGTCTGGTTTCATGGTTCAATGTGCTATCTCTAGTAGTTAGATTTTCTATGTTCAAGGTTTTAAGGTGTTCTTTGTTCTATGTTCTAGGTGTTCTATCCTAAAGAGAACTTCAACACTCCTCTGCTGTTGGATTTACTATTCAGACAGATTGTCCATGATACCTTCTCAGAGGTCTGCCTCCGCATAACTCAGGAAGAGAGGACAGTCATGAAGGCTCTGTTTGGTACCAAATATAATTTCAAAACCCCATTTAACACTGCAAATCACTCAAAGAAAACTAAAGTAAACTGACAGCAAAGCACCATTTAACAAAACAAAACACACACAAAACATAAAAGACCACAAAAGCAATCTAACACCACCAAACACAAGCAAAAAAGAAAACAGAAGACCACCAAACATCAACTAACACCACAAAGCACTGTACTGAACCATACACCATGCTAAATAGATCAATTTTTAATAATGACTTAAGTCTGCGTTTCTAACCCTGTTTAACAGCTCATTCCATAATAGAGCTCTATAGAAGAAAGCTACATCTAGCTGTTTGTTTTGACATTTTAGGTACAATTAGAGGGCCAGCATCCTTTGATCTTAGGTTACCCGTAGGTATGTATGGCTGGACTAATTCAGCGAAGTAGATGGGAGCAAGTTCATGTAAAGCTTTATATGTTAACAGTAGTACTTTAAAGTCTGCCCTAACCTTAACAGGCAGCCAATGTAAAGAGGCTAAAACCGGGGTAATGTGGTCAAATCTTCTTTGTTCTAGTTAAGATTCTAGCAGCGGTATTAAGTACTAATTGAAGTATGTTTATTGATCAGGATGACCAGAGAATAGAACATTGCAGTAATCAAATATCGAGGTAACAAAAGCATGGATTAATTGTTTTGCATCATTATTTGATAAATAGTTTCTGATAATTGCAATATTCAAAAAATAGTGTCCTCAAAAAATATATTCTTTATTTTTGTCAAAAGAAAGATCCGGGTCGGGGGTCATGCCAAGGTTTCTCACAGTTTTTTGAGATATGACCATACATCCATTTAGGTTTAACGTGAGATCAGACAACAAGTCTCTTTATTTCTTCCCTTTGATAAAACTAAATCTAAAGTGATTGAGAGAATGCGTAGGCTCTGAGACGTGTTGGACAAAACCCACAAAACCCAAGATTAAAATAGAACCTGCCATGACTACAAAGTTGGACAAGAATTCAGAAAACTACCCTGTAATATGTTTTAGTGAAAATGTATATTGTGTAGCATAAATATTAGCAACAGGCCACAACCTTATTTAACAAAACACTCACACAAAAATTAAAAGACCACAAAACACAATATAACACCACAAAACATTCCACAAATAAATCCAGAAAAACAATAGATAAAAAACCAAACACCATACAACACTAGGAAACCAAATGTGATACCATTACTTACTGTGTGTGTTACAGCTGAACATCAGGTCGATCAAGGTGGACTCACTCAGGATGATAGTGTGAAGAAGAAAGTTGTGATGACGGCCAGAGACTCCTGGGAAATATATTTCTCACGTCTTTTTCCTGCCTCCGTGAGTTTGTGGGTTAACACAGTACTGGTCAAAAGTACTGTAGCATAATAGTGAAGACATCAAATCAATTAAACAATACAAAGAGAATCATGCACTAGAGAATGCAGACATAAGCAAAGCTGTCATCAAGGCAACGGACGGATACTTAGAATAATTTACAACATATGAAATGTCATCATTTTGATGTCTTTACAAATGTGAAAACTGTAAAACAAAAAAATATTGTAAAATTTGTAGTTGTGTCAAGTCTGGACAGACTACAGGCCTGCCAGGGGCTATGGTGGTGGTTAATATATGTGTGTGTATGTGTGTGTGTGTAAGTGTTTCAGGGTAGTGGTTAATATGTGTGTGTGTGTGTGTGTGTGTGTGTGTGTGTGTGTGTGTTTTTCAGGGTAGTGGTTAATATGTATGTGTGTGTGTTTCAGGGTAGTGGTTAATATGTGGGTGTGTGTGTTTCAGTGTAGTGGTTAATATGTGTGTGTTTCAGGGTAGTGGTTAATATGTGTGTGTGTGTGTGTGTGTGTTTCAGGGTAGTGGTTAATATGTGTGTGTGTTTCAGGGTAGTGGTTAATATGTGTGTGTGTTTCAGGGTAGTGGTTAATATGTGTGTGTGTTTCAGGGTAGTGGTTAATATGTGTGTGTGTTTCAGGGTAGTGGTTAATGTGTGTGTTTCAGGGTAGTGGTTAATATGTGTGTGTGTTTCAGGGTAGTGGTTAATGTGTGTGTTTCAGGGTAGTGGTTAATATGTGTGTGTGTTTCAGGGTAGTGGTTAATATGTGTGTGTGTGTGTGTGTGTTTCAGGGTAGTGGTTAATATGTGTGTGTGTTTCAGGGTAGTGGTTAATATGTGTGTGTGTTTCAGGGTAGTGGTTAATATGTGTGTGTGTTTCAGGGTAGTGGTTAATATGTGTGTGTGTTTCAGGGTAGTGGTTAATATGTGTGTGTGTGTTTCAGGGTAGTGGTTAATGTGTGTGTTTCAGGGTAGTGGTTAATATGTGTGTGTGTGTGTTTCAGGGTAGTGGTTAATATGTGTGTGTGTGTGTGTTTCAGGGTAGTGGTTAATATGTGTGTGTGTGTTTCAGGGTAGTGTTTAATATGTGTGTGTGTGTTTCAGGGTAGTGGTTAATATGTGTGTGTTTCAGGGTAGTGGTTAATATGTGTGTGTGTTTCAGGGGAGTGGTTAATATGTACAGTATGTGTGTGTGTAAGTGTTCCAGGGTAGTGGTTAATATGTATGTGTGTGTGTGTGTGTTTCAGGGTAGTGGTTAATATGTGTGTGTGTAAGTGTTCCAGGGTAGTGGTTAATATGTATGTGTGTGTGTGTGTGTTTCAGGGTAGTGGTTAATATGTGTGTGTGTGTTTCAGGGTAGTGGTTAATATGTGTGTGTGTTTCAGGGTAGTGGTTAATATGTGTGTGTATTTCAGGGAAGTGGTTAATATGTGTGTGTGTTTCAGGGTAGTGGTTAATATGTGTGTGTGTGTTTCAGGGTAGTGGTTAATATGTGTGTGTGTTTCAGGGAAGTGGTTAATATGTGTGTGTGTTTAAGGGTAGTGGTTAATGTGGGTGTGTGTGTGTGTGTTTTAGGGTAGTGTTGGAACAGGGATACAGGTGTTGTCGGTTTCTCATCAAGGAATCAAGCTGTTAAAGCTGGTGAGGAGCAGTACTGCAGCCCCAGATTACTTCAGAGTACTACGACCATACAGGTACTCAATACACACACACAGCCCCAGATTACTTCAGAGTACTACGACCATACAGGTACTCAATACACACACACAACCCCAGATTACTGTTATTCTAGCTATATGGACATCCTGTTTGCTCTGGTATTCTAGCTATATGGACATCCTGTTTGCTCTGGTATTCTAGCTATATGGACATCCTGTTTGCTCTGGTATTCTAGCTATATGGACATCCTGTTTGCTCTGGTATTCTAGCTATATGGACATCCTGTTTGCTATGGTATTCTAGCTATATGGAAATCATGTTTGCTCTGGTATTCTAGCTATATGGACATTCTGTTTGCTCTGGTATTCTAGCTATATGGACATCCTGTTTGCTCTGGTATTCTAGCTATATGGACATTCTGTTTGCTCTGGTATTCTAGCTATATGGACATCCTGTTTGCTCTGGTATTCTAGCTATATGGACATCCTGTTTGCTCTGGTATTCTAGCTATATGGACATCCTGTTTGCTCTGTTATTCTAACTATGTGGACATCCTGTTTGCTCTGGTATTCTAGCTATGTGGACATCCTGTTTGCTTTGGTATTCTAGCTATGTGGACATCCTGTTTGTGACCATTCCATCCAAGAACATGTTGGAGTTCAACCTAACCGATGAGAAGCTGATCCTGTTCTCAGCCAAAGCACCGCATGTCAAACACCTGGTGGACTTCTTCCTCACCGAACTGAAGAAGGTGTGTGCACAGATGACAGATGACCGGCCAAGACTGTTGAAGCATATAAAGAAGACAGTTTGTAGTTAAGACAGGTTGAAACAAGTAAGAGAGTGAGACAGGTATTGGGTTAGATATGTTAGAGGGTGAGACAGGTATGGAGTTAGACATTGAGTTTAAGGGTGAGACAGGTATAGAGTAAGACATGTTAGAGAGTGAGACAGGTATAGAGTTAGACATGCTAGAGAGTGAGAAAGGTATGGAGTTAGACATGTTAGAGGGTCAGACAGGTATAGAGTTAGACATGTTAGAGAGTGAGACAGGTATGGAGTTAGACATGTTAGAGGGTGAGACAGGTATAGAGTTAGACATGTTAGAGAGTGAGACATGCATGGAGTTAGACATGTTAGAGAGTGAGACAGGTATGGAGTTAGACATGTTAGAGGGTGAGACGGGTATAGAGTTAGACATGTTAGAGAGTGAGACAGGTATAGAGTTAGACATGTTAGAGAGTGAGACAGGCATGGAGTTAGACATGTTAGAGAGTGAGACAGGTATGGAGTTAGACATGTTAGAGGGTGAGACAGGTATAGAGTTAGACATGTTAGAGAGTGAGACAGGTATGGAGTTAGACATGTTAGAGAGTGAGGCAGGTATAGAGTTAGACATGTTAGAGAGTGAGACACGTATGGAGTTAGACATTGAGTTAAAGGGTTCGGGTTTACAACCAGACAGAAATAACATATCATTTTTTAATGGACCAATATATATAATGATATTAATCTGTTTAGTTGATAATATGTGGTCATCTGATTTGGACTACATGTGTGGGCAGGACTCAGAGTATGTTGTAGCTGTGAGAAACTGCATTACAGAGGACAGAACTCTACTGAGCTTCCATAAGGGAGATATCCTCAGAATACACACCATGGAAGGACTGGAAGATGGTGAGAGACACACACACACACACACACACACACATCTAACCTAGGGGAGATATCCTCAGAATACACACCATGGAAGGACTGGAAGATGGTGAGAGACACACACACACACACACACACACACACATCTAACCTAGGGGAGATATCATCAGAATACCACCATGGAAGGACTGGAAGATATCTAACCTAGGGAGATATCCTCAGAATACACACCATGGAAGGACTGGAAGATGGTGAGAGACACACACACACACACACACACACACACACACATCTAACCTAGGGGAGATATCATCAGAATACACACCATGGAAGGACTGGAAGATGGTGAGAGACACACACACACACACACACACACACACACATCTAACCTAGGGGAGATATCCTCAGAATACACACCATGGAAGGACTGGAAGATGGTGAGAGACACACACACACACACACACACACACACACACATCTAACCTAGGGGAGATATCCTCAGAATACACACCATGGAAGGACTGGAAGATGGTGAGAGACACACACACACACACACACACACACACACACACACACACACACGCACACACACCTTTAAATGACCCTACTACTGTGTGACACACGCACACACACCTTTAAATTACCCTACTACTGTGTGACACACGCACACACACCTTTAAATTACCCTACTACTGTGTGACACACGCACACACACCTTTAAATTACCCTACTACTGTGTGACACACACACACACACCTTTAAATTACCCTACTACTGTGTGACACACGCACACACACCTTTAAATTACCCTACTACTGTGTGACACACGCACACACACCTTTAAATGACCCTACTACTGTGTGACACACGCACACACACCTTTAAATGACCCTACTACTGTGTGACACACGCACACACACCTTTAAATGACCCTACTACTGTGTGACACACGCACACACACCTTTAAATGACCCTACTACTGTGTGACACACGCACACACACCTTTAAATGACCCTACTACTGTGTGACACACACACACACACACACCTTTAAATGACCCTACTACTGTGTGACACACGCACACACACCTTTAAATGACCCTACTACTGTGTGACACACACACACACACCTTTAAATTACCCTACTACTGTGTGACACACACACACACACCTTTAAATTACCCTACTACTGTGTGACACACACACACACACCTTTAAATGACCCTACTACTGTGTGACACACACACACACACCTTTAAATTACCCTACTACTGTGTGAAACACACACACACCTTTAAATTACCCTACTACTGTGTGACACACACACACACACCTTTAAATTACCCTACTACTGTGTGACACACACACACACACCTTTAAATTACCCTACTACTGTGTGACACACACACACACACCTTTAAATTACCCTACTACTGTGTGACACACACACACACACCTTTAAATTACCCTACTACTGTGTGACACACACACACACACCTTTAAATTACCCTACTACTGTGTGACACACACACACACACCTTTAAATTACCCTACTACTGTGTGTAACCAGTGTCACTTGTAAGTACCTGTGGATCTGAATGTTTAATAAATAACTAATATATATAACTGAATCTACTACCTGTTTTAGGTCAGTGTCACTTGTAAGTACCTGTGGATCTGAATGTTTAATAAATAACTAATATATATAACTGAATCTACTACCTGTTTTAGGTCAGTGTCACGGCTGCATTGTCAAGAAGAAAGTGATGCTGTTGGAAGAGCTGAAAAGAGGAACCTCTGATTTTGGTGGGTGGAGAGCACTGTGTAATAAACACACTGGGTGGTGTGTTTAATTAGCATTGAACCAGCTAGAATCGTGTGTGGGTGTGTGTGTGTGTTTAGGGTGGCGGTATGGAGCAGTGTATGGGCGGTGGGGTGTGTTTCCAGGTGTGTGTGTCAGGCCCGTGGCTCCTCCTGACTTCCTGATTTTACCTGCTGAGAGGGCAGAGCCTCGTGACAGACAGGGCCGTGTCGCTGCATCTGCTGCTATTGCCGTAGCGATGGGTTCTACTGTTGCCGCCCATGAACTGGACATCAACACAGAGGTATAAACACATAAACTGGACATCAACACAGATCTATAAACACAGACCCATAAACTGGACATCAACACAGATCTATAAACACAGACCCATAAACTGGACATCAACACAGATCTATAAACACAGACCCATAAACTGGACATCAACACAGATCTATAAACACAGACCCATAAACTGGACATCAACACAGATCTATAAACACAGACCCATAAACTGGACATCAACACAGATCTATAAACACAGACCCATAAACTGGACATCAACACAGATCTATAAACACAGACCCATAAACTGGACATCAACACAGATCTATAAACACAGACCCATAAACTGGACATCAACACAGATCTATAAACACAGACCCATAAACTGGACATCAACACAGATCTATAAACACAGACCCATAAACTGGACATCAACACAGATCTATAAACACAGACCCATAAACTGGACATCAACACAGATCTATAAACACAGACCCATAAACTGGACATCAACGCAGATCTATAAACACAGACCCATAAACTGGACATCAACGCAGATCTATAAACACAGACCCATAAACTGGACATCAACACAGATCTATAAACACAGACCCATAAACTGGACATCAACACAGATCTATAAACACAGACCCATAAACTGGACATCAACACAGATCTATAAACACAGACCCATAAACTGGACATCAACACAGATCTATAAACACAGACCCATAAACTGGACATCAACACAGATCTATAAACACAGACCCATAAACTGGACATCAACGCAGATCTATAAACACAGACCCATAAACTGGACATCAACGCAGATCTATAAACACAGACCCATAAACTGGACATCAACGCAGATCTATAAACACAGACCCATAAACTGGACATCAACGCAGATCTATAAACACAGACCCATAAACTGGACATCAACACAGATCTATAAACACAGACCCATAAACTGGACATCAACACAGATCTATAAACACAGACCCATAAACTGGACATCAACGCAGATCTATAAACACAGACCCATAAACTGGACATCAACGCAGATCTATAAACACAGACCCATAAACTGGACATCAACGCAGATCTATAAACACAGACCCATAAACTGGACATCAACGCAGATCTATAAACAGAGACCCATAAACTGGACATCAACACAGATCTATAAACACATACACGACCTATGCTGGTATTTCTTTATGTCTCTTGTATTATCATTAAATGACCTGTTTTTGCTAACCCTAACACTCACCTCAATCCCGATACCTAATTCTAAATTCTGTGTAGTAATAATACTGTGTGTGTGTGTGTGTGTTTAGGCTGTGGCTGGGTATGGTGAAGACTTCAGCAGTTTACAAGAGCTTCCCCTGGTGGACAGCCAGTATACCATGTTGGAGTTCTCCAGGAAGTACTTCAGAGATGCTCAGAAACTCAGTGATCTGAAGAAGAACAAAAAGAGGAAAGACAGCAGATACCTGGTTGACATGGTGAAATACTCCAAGGTTAGTCACATGAAAACATCAGTATATATCTGTGTAGTTTGAGTATTTAAAGGGTATTCAGGGTATTTTAGTATCCAGATTGTATTCAGCATTGTCTGTGTGGATTGTGTGTTTCCCTCTAGTCTCCTCTCCAAGAGTCTCTGATTGACTTCACAGACACCAATATGAACAAGGTGGCATCAGAGATCTCACAAGGTAATAGACAGACAGACAAGACAGGAAGACAAAGACACTGAGAGACAGAGAAATGGACAGAGAAACAGAAAGGCAGACTGAGAGACTGGGAAATGGACAGAGAGACAGACGAGCAGACAGAGAGAGACAGATATTCTCATCTCTCTTCTACTTTTTCTCGTTAGCTGTGATGGGGTTTATGGGTGACTATCCTCTGAAGGGACAGACAGAACAAGACTTGGTCTCAACCATCCTAAAGGTACAGCACCTTTACACAGATATGCACATGAAATAGTAACGTATTAAACTTGTGTTGTTCATACTTATTCAACTTGTGTATATCTGTGTGTGTGTGTGTGTGTGTGTGTGTGTGTGTGTGTGTGTGTGGTAGCAGAATGGGGACCACAGTGTAATGAGGGATGAAGCCTACTGCCAGGTGATGAAACAGGTCACTGGAAACACCAGCTCTAAAACGTAAGAAAATAACCTTTATCCTAACCTAATCTGGACTCTTGACCCCCCTGACCTCTGATCTCTAACCTGTAGGGACAGTTGTCAGCGTGGTTGGAGGCTACTCTACATCTTGACTGCGTTCCATCGTTGTTCTGACGTCCTGAAGCCCTTTCTGTTGAAGTTCCTGCAAGATGCCTGTTCCAGCCCTGGAGTCAACTATCAAGGTATCTTCAACACAATACCAGATGCTCTAATACAGCGTGGGTTAGAGGAGGTGTGGTGACTGATAATGTAGATGCTCTAATACAGCGTGGGTTAGAGGAGGTGTGGTGACTGATAATGTAGATGCTCTAATACAGAGTGGGTTAGAGGAAGTGTGGGGACTGATAATGTAGATGCTCTAATACAGCGTGGGTTAGAGGAAGTGTGGGGACTGATAATGTAGATGCTCTAATACAGAGTGGGTTAGAGGAAGTGTGGTGACTGATAATGTAGATGCTCTAATACAGAGTGGGTTAGAGGAAGTGTGGTGACTGATAATGTAGATGCTCTAATACAGCGTGGGTTAGAGGAGGTGTGGTGACTGATAATGTAGATGCTCTAATACAGAGTGGGTTAGAGGAGGTGTGGTGACTGATAATGTAGATGCTCTAATACAGAGTGGGTTAGAGGAAGTGTGGTGACTGATAATGTAGATGCTCTAATACAGAGTGGGTTAGAGGAAGTGTGGGGACTGATAATGTAGATAATGTAGATGCTCTAATACAGAGTGGGTTAGAGGAAGTGTGGGGACTGATAATGTAGATGCTCTAATACAGAGTGGGTTAGAGGAAGTGTGGGGACTGATAATGTAGATGCTCTAATACAGAGTGGGTTAGAGGAAGTGTGGGGACTGATAATGTAGATGCTCTAATACAGAGTGGGTTAGAGGAAGTGTGGGGACTGATAATGTAGATGCTCTAATACAGAGTGGGTGAGGTGATAATGTAGACGAATACAGAGTGGGTTAGAGGAAGTGTGGGGACTGATAATGTAGATGCTCTAATACAGAGTGGGTTAGAGGAAGTGTGGTGACTGATAATGTAGATGCTCTAATACAGAGTGGGTTAGAGGAAGTGTGGGGACTGATAATGTAGATGCTCTAATACAGAGTGGGTTAGAGGAAGTGTGGGGACTGATAATGTAGATGCGCTGATAATGTAGATGCTCTAATACAGAGTGGGTTAGAGGAAGTGTGGGGACTGATAATGTAGACGCTCTAATACAGAGTGGGTTAGAGGAAGTGTGGGGACTGATAATGTAGATGCTCTAATACAGAGTGGGTTAGAGGAAGTGTGGGGACTGATAATGTAGATGCTCTAATACAGAGTGGGTTAGAGGAAGTGTGGGGACTGATAATGTAGATGCTCTAATACAGAGTGGGTTAGAGGAAGTGTGGGGACTGATAATGTAGACGCTCTAATACAGAGTGGGTTAGAGGAAGTGTGGGGACTGATAATGTAGACGCTCTAATACAGAGTGGGTTAGAGGAAGTGTGGGGACTGATAATGTAGATGCTCTAATACAGAGTGGGTTAGAGGAAGTGTGGGGACTGATAATGTAGATGCTCTAATACAGAGTGGGTTAGAGGAAGTGTGGGGACTGATAATGTAGACGCTCTAATACAGAGGGATCGAAACTATGGTTGTTGATTGACAGGTATCATAAAGGCTTGTTATTGGGTGTGGTTGTTGATTGACAGGTATAGCGAATGCTTGCGATCAGAACCTGAAGAGAACGTTCCAGTATGGAGGACGGATGGTACACCCAAACAGCATGGAACTGAAAGCTATGCTGGTAGATACACCAAAACAACATACTTCTGTGTTATACCTGTCACTAATGTGCTTGGTAGGTACCAGGTAGTGGACACAAGCGCAGAGATTATAATGAAATAACGTCTATTTAACCACAGGCTGTATCCGGAACTATAACCCAACTTCGGATAACAAAATAAAGTTGTGGATCAAACGGATCTCACCGTACCTTAAACAGAATAAGTTCAGACATGAAATAAACTACCGTACCGTCAAAACATTACCAGCATTTCCAACAAGGATCTGGTAAGGAAAACAATGACCCAACCATGGTTGACAGACCAGGCATGAAAACGGGTCAGGGTGAAAAAGGTGAGCAGGATATTACCCCTATAGGGGGGTGCGGAGGCATGCTCCCCCGGACGAAAATTTCTAATATTCCACATGTTAAAGACCTTTGTAGAGAATATAAAGTAAATTGAGGTTTCCAAGTGATTTCACGAAAAAAATAGATTTTTAATGTTTTTTATGTTTATTAAACATCTTTTACACCATTTCCTTAAAAAAACTAAGCTGTGCAAAATGTGGGTGTCCTCTATAAAACAATCTGAAAGTGGTTTGAAGTTTCAAGGCCAAATGGTTAAACAGCTTCTGAATTCATAACTTTAAGACTTGGACTTTATTGATGGTCTCTAACTATAAGCAAACTGAGGTTTCTGTCGGTTGATCACCACGGTGTAGTGTGGCTGCTTGCCCTGTACTTGTACTTTATTGACGGTCCCTAACTATAAGCACACGGAGGTTTCTGTCCGCCGATCACCCGGGTGTAGTGTGGCTGATTGCGGGGAAACCGGACCTGATCTCGGCCACCGAATACCCGTTGAATATCCAATATCCAACCAACTTTACCTCGGTCTGTGATGAAACAAATATATTTGTTCGGGAATTTCTCACACTATAAAAACTAACCTTGCGGGAATGGTTTAAATTATGCGCAATCCCCGCAATCACGCACCGAAATTCAAGCCCTGCAGATCTTCAGCTGGTTAACATTGCGTTCTCTCCTGCTGTGTATACTGACTCAATTCATCAACCTGTATATAACGTTAGCTAAGCCTATCGCAACAGAGCTTCTGAGTTTCTATTGAAACCATCACTCACCAAATTCAGTCGATTAAATCGCGGAGGCCAGGCGGGCTTTTCAGCTTCTGAATTTGAGGTGCGCGCTCTTGTCAGCACGAGCAAAGCGAACTGCTTGTAAACCAATCAGGTAACGGTATTCCCCTACCTTCCCAGAGAAGGAAACTGGTGATGCAAGACCCTTTGCGCTAATATCTTCATGCACTCGGGCGCCTGTTCGTAGGTCACTAAATCTCCCCCCCCCACAAAGATTTTCTCATCGAATCTAAACGATTCACGTAGGTCACCTATTCTGGTTTAAAAACGGCGAATTTCGCCGAAAGGTGAGTGATTTTCATGCCTGTAGACTGAGGAGAGCTATATACAGGAAACTAATGACAAACAGAAAACAGGTGCGAAAAGAAACACAGGTGCCATGAATGTACTTAATGAACGTTTTCACGCAGCTCGAAGTTCCCTGATAGGGAACGTCTCCGGTTACGTATGTAACCTTAGTTCCCTGAGGGGAACGAGACGCTGCGTGAAAACGCTATGGGAACGCTCTGCGTGAGTGCGTCATGAAGCACATGTGTAATCAGTCCAATGGCGTGACGGAACGTCACAGACGGGTGACGTCGCGACCAGGAAGTCATAAAAGCACCCCTAATTACCGGCACCTTCAGTTTCTGATGGGCTGAAGCAAGTGCCAAGGGCATGCTGGGAGTATGGCACAGACCACCCCTCGGGGAACTAAGGTTACATACGTAACCGGAGACGTTCCCTATCAGGGAACTTCGAGCTGCGTGAAAACGCTATGGGAACGCCACTACCCACTTCGCCATACGAGCAAGTGTCCGTCATGTGAAGTCAGAGCGCACATTCAGACGAAAGCACCTGCGCCCCTGGCGTGGAGCTAAAGTCAAGCTGGTAAAATCTCACGAACGTGTGCGGTGAGGACCAGCCTGCCGCAACACAGACGTCATGTAGAGACACTTTACCTGACAAAAGGGCTTTTGAAGCCGCCATACTCCTGGTCGAGTGGGCTCGAACAGCCAAGGGTGAAGGCTGACCAGCCGACTCGTAAGCAAGTGAGATGGCCTCAACCACCCACTTGCTCATCCTCTGCTTAGACACAGGACCCCCTCTCTTGGGTGGTCCAAAACACACGAACAGCTGTTCGGACAGCCTCCACAGGGCAGTTCTGTGGACGTAGGCGTCAAAGGCCCTAACCGGGCAGAGGAAGTTATGCTTCTTCTGGTCCGACGTCAAAAAAGGAGGAGGGCAGAAGGCTTGCAGCACAATAGGCCCAACGATGTTAGTTGGGACCTTGGGGACATACCCGGGTGAAGGTAGTAGAAACGCCTTGACCATACCGGGTGAGAAGTCCAAGCAAGAGGGCGCCACCGACAGCGCTTGCATATCACCAATCCTCTTCAGAGAAGAGATGGCAAGTAAGAAGACCGTCTTGAGGGTCACGAACTTGTCAGGGACCTCCTCAATGGGCTCAAACGGAGCACGGGAGAGGCCTTCTAGAACAATAGCCAGGTCCCAGGATGGCACCCTCATGCCGGCTGCTGGCCTCAGCCTCCGGGCGCCACGAAGGAAGCGTGATACCAGTGGGTGTCTCCCCAGAGAAACCCCATTTAGAGGGACATGGCATGCGGACAAAGCCGCCACATACACCTTCAGTGTGGATGGGGATAGACCTGTAGAGAAGCGATGCTGCAGGAACTCCAGTACTGCAAACACTGGGCAGTTAACTGGGTCCACCTGCCGTTCTCTACACCACGAGGTGAACAGTTTCCACCTGGCGGCATACGCCTTCCTTGTGGCTGGAGCTCTGGAGTGAAGGATGGTCTCAACGACCTCAGTCGAGAGACCTGAAACTAAGAGGCGGGCCCCCTCAGAGGCCAGGCCCATAGTTTCCACAGCTCCGGGCGGGGGTGAAGGATGACCCCATGCGCCTGGGAAAGCAGGTCCCTCCTGATCGGAATCTCCAGCGGAGAGCCGACGAGGAGAGATATCAGGTCCGCAAACCATACTCGGGCCGGCCAGTACGGTGCTACAAGCAGTAGACTGACCCGCTCCTGACGGATCCTCTCCAGAACTCCTGGGAGCAGAGCAACCGGGGGGAAAGCGTACAGGCGTGACCTCAGCCATGCCTGCACCATGGCATCCAGCCCCAGTGGGGCTGGATGAGTCAGCGAAAACCACAGAGGACAGTGTGACGTCTCTCTGGACGCAAATAGGTCCACTTCGGCCCGACCGAAGTGCGACCAAAGGAGCTCCACCACCTCGGGATGGAGTCTCCACTCCCCGGGCCTCGGCTCCTGTCTCGACAGGGTGTCTGCCCCCTGATTTAGGTACCCAGGGATAAAAATGGCCCTTAAAGAAAGGAGCTTCCCGTGGGACCACAGAAGGACCTGGCGGGCCAGATTGTAAAGTGGGCGTGAGCGCAGACCCCCCTGGTGGTTGATATAAAAAACCACCGATGTGTTGTCCGACCGGACAAGAACATGATGACCCCTTAGGTCTGGGAGGAAGTGCTTCAGAGCCTGGTAAACTGCCAGCATCTCTAGCCAATTTATGTGCCATGATAGCTGATGGCCCCGCCAGAGCCCTTGAGCTGGGCGACCACTCATGATCGCCCCCCAGCCGGTGAGGGAGGCATCCGTCGTTAGTGTAACACGACGACACGGAGCTCCCAACACGGGACCCTGGGTTAGGAACCAAGGCTTCCTCCACATGACCAGCGTGCGGAGACAACGCCGCGTAACAGTGATCATGCGGAACTGGTTTCCCCTCGGGGAGAACCCCTTGGTTCTGAGCCACCACTGTAACAGTCTCATGAACAGCAGGCCGTAAGGAATAACGTTGGACGCTGCTGCCAGCAGACCCAACAGTCTCTGAAACTGTTTTACAGTGAGTGACTGGCCTAGCCTCACCTGCTCGACGGCAGCAAGGATTGACGCCACCCGTGCAGGAGACAGATGTGCCCGCATCGTGGTCGAATCCCAGACTACGCCCAGGAAAGTGGTCACCTGTACCGGCGACAGCACACTCTTCCCAGCATTGAGCCTCAACCCCAGTTTGTTGATGTGAGCCAGAACGACATCTCGATGCCGAACCGCTAGATGCTCCGACGGAGCCAGAATCAACCAATCGTCGATGTAATTGAGGATGCGTATGCCCTGGAGGCGCAACGGCGCCAGGGCAGCGTCTATACATCTCGTGAACGTACGGGGAGAGAGTGCTAGGCCAAACGGAAGAACCCGATACTGGTACGCTTCGCCCCCAAAAGCGAACCTCAGGAACTTCCTGTGTTGTGGAAGGATGGAGATGTGAAAATAGGCGTCCTTCAGATCTATCGTGACAAACCAGTCCTCGGACCTGATCTGTGATACGATCTGTTTGAGAGTGAGCATTTTGAAGCTGAGTCTCCCGACCGTCTGATTCAACAGACGTAGGTCTAAAATAGGACGCAACCCCCCATCCTTCTTGGGAACAACGAAGTACCGGCTGTACCAGCCCGACTCCCTGCTGAGAGGAAGAACTCGTTCTATAGCCCCTTTTAGCAGGAGAGTCTGTACCTCCTGCTCCAGTACCAGAGCCTGCTCTGGGCCCACCACTGTGGGCAGGACCCCATTGAAACGAGGCGGATGCGTCCTGAATTGGATGGCATACCCGCTCTCGATTATCCGCAGGACCCACTGAGATATATTCGGCAGGGTCTTCCACTCTGCCAGAAAATCTACTAGGGGTACCAGCCCCTAGTAGATTTTCACGACGTCAGTCGGCGAAGTGTGCGGATGGCATGCTCCTCTCCCAAACAAACTACGCACAGAACATGTGTGTCCCGGCCCGTAAGAAAGCGGTTGCAGGGAGAAGCACACTGTCTGAAACGCCGCTCGGTTGCCATAATCGCGGTGAGCTCTTGTACATAAATGCCAAGAAAATTTCTGAATTAACAACGTAATAGCAGAAACCCGCGAGGACTGTCACAACATGCACTTGCTGAAGCAACAAAAAACTGAAGGTGCCGGTAATTAGGGGTGCTTTTATGACTTCCTGGTCGCGACGTCACCCGTCTGTGACGTTCCGTCACGCCATTGGACTGATTACACATGTGCTTCATGACGCACTTACGCAGAGCGTTCCCATAGCGTTTTCACGCAGCTCGAAGTTCCCTGATAGGGAACTCCCTCTCTCCGCTGGCAGGGAGGGACAGGGGGAGGGAGAGACAGGGGGAGGGAGGGACAGAGGGAGGGAGAGACCCTGAAAAGGAGGAGAAATAATCAGGAGTGATACGGTTTAGTTTCCTCACAGTAAACGTTAGTGTCATTTAATTTACAAAATACAAAATATTACGGTTAATCACGAGTGATACGGTTTAGTTTCCTCACAGTAAACGTTAATGTCATTTAATTTACAAAATGCAAAATATTACGGTTAATCACGAGTGATACAGTTTAGTTTCCTCACAGTAAACGTTAGTGTTATTTAATTTACAAAATACAACATTACGGTTAATCACGAGAGTGATACGGTTTAGTTTCCTCACAGTAAACGTTAAGTGTCATCTAATTTACAAAATACAACATATTACCAAACAACAGATCTACAGGAAATAAATAGTTTTGTAACTCTTATTCACGTCACAACAGCATACTCTGTAATTCACTAAAAACATAAACTTTTTCAGTATTATTGTCAAAAACAAAGTAGCTTTAGCTCAGTAAACCCTCACTAAATTTACCAAAAGTGTCAACAAAGTGCTTGAAACTTATTATACAATATAACATTATACTATATTATTAGTTTATAACATATTATACTTTATTATTAGTTTATAACATATTATACTTTATTATTAGTTTATAACATATTATACATATTATACGTTAATAACCAGACTGATCCGGTTAACTTACCTCACAGTAAACGTTAGTGTCACGAGGAAAGGAGCGCGCTTTCCCCTGTAACTAGGGTGACGACAAAAGCAATCGATCACAAACTAATAGATTGAGACCACTTTAGTAGATCAGCAGATTAACCTTTACCCTTTGTAAGCGTGACAGACTTTACATTTTTACCAGTTATCAATTTTATCAATCCCTATGAACTAGAGCTGGGTGCTTGATCTGGTTAAAATATATATTTTAAGATCCTTACATACTATAAACTTACTAACTACTTTTATCTTATAACAGACTATTAGTGTTTCATTTAAACTGTCACATCTCTGATTGGTTGTGCTGCATTTCACCTATGCCTTTTGATTGGTTCTGGCACAGGCTGGGCGGAGCTCCAAGAGACAACTGTTCCTCCTACCTGGTGGAATAGAGAGACACCTCAAAATCAAGACCTGTTCAGTGAGTACATACATAGAGCCAAAACATTATGACCACTCTTATAAATACACTGATGAGCCAAAACATTATGACCACTCATATAAATACACTGATGAGCCAAAACATTATGACCACTCATAAAAATACACTGATGAGCCAAAACATTATGACCACTCATTAAATGACCAAAACATTATGACCACTATAAAATACACTGATGAGCCAAAACAAAACACCCATATAAATACACTGACCAAAACATTATGACCACTATAAATACACTGATGACCCAAAACATTATGACCACCCATGACCAAAACATTATGACCACTCATATAAATACACTGATGAGCCAAAACATTATGACCACCCATATAAATACACTGATGAGCCAAAACATTATGACCACTCATATAAATACACTGATGAGCCAAAACATTATGACCACCCATATAAATACACTGATGAGCCAAAACAGTTGTTGGTAGTTGGTAGCGAACAATCATTCTTTGTAGTCAATGTGCGTGTGCGTGTGCCTGTCCGCGTGTGCGTGTGTTTGTGCATGTATGAATGTGTGTGTGTGGTGTGTGTGTGTGTAGGTGGCTCTGGATGCAATAGAGGAGCTGTGCTATGAGATGGGACTCCACAACCTGGAAGCTATGGATGAGTACGCTATATTCCTGGTGACTCAGAGAGGTGAGGTGTTATCACAGTTACTTTATTGGATGAGTACACTATATTCCTGGTGACTCAGAGAGGTGAGGTGTTATCACAGTTACTTTATTGGATGAGTACGCTATATTCCTGGTGACTCAGAGAGGTGAGGTGTTATCACAGTTACTTTATTGTATGAGTACGCTATATTCCTGGTGACTCAGAGAGGTGAGGTGTTATCACAGTTACTTTATTGGATGAGTACACTATATTCCTGGTGACTCAGAGAGGTGAGGCGTTATCACAGTTACTTTATTGTATGAGTACGCTATATTCCTGGTGACTCAGAGAGGTGAGGTGTTATCACAGTTACTTTATTGGATGAGTACGCTATATTCCTGGTGACTCAGAGAGGTGAGGTGTTATCACAGTTACTTTATTGGATGAGTACGCTATATTCCTGGTGACTCAGAGAGGTGAGGTGTTATCACAGTTACTTTATTGGATGAGTACACTATATTCCTGGTGACTCAGAGAGGTGAGGCGTTATCACAGTTACTTTATTGTATGAGTACGCTATATTCCTGATGACTCAGAGAGGTGAGGTGTTATCACAGTTACTTTATTGTATGAGTACGCTATATTCCTGATGACTCAGAGAGGTGAGGCGTTATCACAGTTACTTTATTGTATAAGTACGCTATATTCCTGGTGACTCAGAGAGGTGAGGTGTTATCACAGTTACTTTATTGGATGAGTACGCTATATTCCTGGTGACTCAGAGAGGTGAGGTGTTATCACAGTTACTTTATTGGATGAGTACGCTATATTCCTGGTGACTCAGAGAGGTGAGGTGTTATCACAGTTACTTTATTGGATGAGTACACTATATTCCTGGTGACTCAGAGAGGTGAGGCGTTATCACAGTTACTTTATTGTATGAGTACGCTATATTCCTGATGACTCAGAGAGGTGAGGTGTTATCACAGTTACTTTATTGTATGAGTACGCTATATTCCTGATGACTCAGAGAGGTGAGGCGTTATCACAGTTACTTTATTGGATGAGTACGCTATATTCCTGGTGACTCAGAGAGGTGAGGTGTTATCACAGTTACTTTATTGGATGAGTACACTATATTCCTGGTGACTCAGAGAGGTGAGGCGTTATCACAGTTACTTTATTGTATGAGTACGCTATATTCCTGATGACTCAGAGAGGTGAGGTGTTATCACAGTTACTTTATTGTATGAGTACGCTATATTCCTGATGACTCAGAGAGGTGAGGCGTTATCACAGTTACTTTATTGGATGAGTACGCTATATTCCTGGTGACTCAGAGAGGTGAGGTGTTATCACAGTTACTTTATTGGATGAGTACGCTATATTCCTGGTGACTCAGAGAGGTGAGGTGTTATCACAGTTACTTTATTGTATGAGTACGCTATATTCCTGGTGACTCAGAGAGGTGAGGTGTTATCACAGTTACTTTATTGTATGAGTACGCTATATTCCTGATGACTCAGAGAGGTGAGGTGTTATCACAGTTACTTTATTGGATGAGTACGCTATATTCCTGGTGACTCAGAGAGGTGAGGCGTTTTCACAGTTACTTTATTGTATAAGTACGCTATATTCCTGGTGACTCAGAGAGGTGAGGTGTTATCACAGTTACTTTATTGTATGAGTACACTATATTCCTGGTGACTCAGAGAAGTGAGGCGTTATCACAGTTACTTTATTGTATGAGTACACTATATTCCTGGTGACTCAGAGAGGTGAGGCGTTATCACAGTTTTTTTATTGTATGAGTACACTATATTCCTGGTGACTCAGAGAGGTGCGGTGTTATCACAGTTACTTTATTGTATGAGTACACTATATTCCTGGTGACTCAGAGAAGTGAGGCGTTATCACAGTTACTTTATTGTATGAGTACGCTATATTCCTGGTGACTCAGAGAGGTGAGGCGTTATCACAGTTACTTTATTGTATGAGTACACTATATTCCTGGTGACTCAGAGAAGTGAGGTGTTATCACAGTTACTTTATTGTATGAGTACGCTATATTCCTGGTGACTCAGAGAGGTGAGGCGTTATCACAGTTACTTTATTGTATGAGTACACTATATTCCTGGTGACTCAGAGAGGTGAGGTGTTATCACAGTTACTTTATTGTATGAGTACACTATATTCCTGGTGACTCAGAGAAGTGAGGTGTTATCACAGTTACTTTATTGGATGAGTACACTATATTCCTGGTGACTCAGAGAGGTGAGGTGTTATCACAGTTACTTTATTGTATGAGTACACTATATTCCTGGTGACTCAGAGAGGTGAGGTGTTTTCACAGTTACTTTATTGTATGAGTACACTATATTCCTGGTGACTCAGAGACGTGAGGTGTTATCACAGTTACTTTATTGGATGAGTACACTATATTCCTGGTGACTCAGAGAGGTGAGGTGTTATCACAGTTACTTTATTGTATGAGTACACTATATTCCTGGTGACTCAGAGAGGTGAGGTGTTTTCACAGTTACTTTATTGGATGAGTACGCTATACAGACAGCTCAATCAAGCTTGAGAAACAGACTGCTCAATCAAGCCTGAGAAACAGACGACTCAATCAATCCTGAGAAACAGACAGCTCAATCAAGCCTAAGAAACAGACAGCTCACAGGTCCTCAGCTGGCAGCATAACACAGTCTTAATGTCGACAGTGAGAAGGCAACTCTAGCTGGCCTTCCAGCCAAGAGTTAAAAAAACAGCCATATATTTGGCCAATAAAAAAAAAGATTATAATGGGCACGGACACTTGCCCAAAGAAGATTGGATTGAGTTATGGAAAGACAAATCTGAATTTGAGGTGTTTGGATCACAAAGAAGAAAATTTGTGAGATGCAGACCAAATAAAAAGATGCTGGAAGGAGTGCTAGACACCATGTGTCAAGAATGGTGAAGGCAATGTGAAGGTCTGGGGGTGCTTAGGTGGTGGTAAAGTGAGAGATTTGTACAGGGTAAAAGGGATCTTGTAGAAAAAAGACTGCTGACATGCTGTTCCCTGCAGCAAATATACAACATGGATTCCAAGGATCTCCAGGTATATATATACTGTATATATAAAAATATATATATA
>CM055752.1:388031-405531 GCA_029465975.1 Dallia pectoralis
CACACACACACACACTGCTATAACACACACACACACACACTGCAATACACACACTGCTATAACACACACACACACACTGCTATAACACACACACTGCTATAACACACACACACACTGCTATAACACACACACTGCTATAACACACACACACACACACACTGCATAACACACACACACACTGCTATAACACGCGCACACACACACACACACACACACACACACTGCATAACACACACACACACACACACGCACACACACTGTTATAACACACACACACTCTGCATAACACACACACACTGCTATAACACACACACACACTACAATAACACACACATATTGCTATAACACACACACACACACTGCTATAACACACACACACAGATCACAATGTTAGAACACACACACACAGATCACAATGTTAGAACACACACACACACACACACTGTTATAACACACACACACACACACACACTGCATAACACACACACACTTCTATAACACACACACACACACACTACAATAACACACACATACTGCTATAACACACACACAGATCACAATGTTAGAACACACACACAGATCACAATGTTAGAACACACACACAGATCACAATGTTATAACACACACACACACACACACTGCTATAACACACACACACACACACACTGCATAACACACACACACTTCTATAACACACACACACACACACACTACAATAACACACACACTGCATAACACACACACACACACACAGATCACAATGTTATAACACACACACAGATCACAATGTTAGAACACACACACACACACACACTTCTATAACAACACACACATACACTGCATAACACACACACACACACTGCTATAACACACACACACAGATCACTGTTACAACAACACACACAGATCACAATGTTAGAACACACACACAGATCACAATGTTAGAACACACACACAGATCACAATGTTAGAACACACACACAGATCACAATGTTAGAACACACACACAGATCACAATGTTAGAACACACACACAGATCACAATGTTAGAACACACACACAGATCACAATGTTATAACACACACCTCACTTAGCCTGATATTCCATGTTTTAAGTGAGTGGTTTTGATGACAAGATGTCCTGTCTTTATACACTTGGGTAAAACATTGTTTAGGGGCCCTGTTTGACTCCACAGTGACACTTTTAAAACCAGTGGCCAAATAATCTTAGAATTATTGATTTCTTGCAATTCTAACCATTTTGCAAGTACTGACTGTCTAGCACACAGTCTGACTAACTGGCTGACTGATACTGACTGTCTAGCACACAGTCTGATTAACTGGCTGACTGATACTGACTGTCTAGCACACAGTCTGACTAACTGGCTGACTGATACTGACTGTCTAGCACACAGTCTGACTAACTGAATAATAATTTGCACTAGCTATTGTCTATTGTACAGTGCGTTTATAATATATCATGTATACTGTACAGTGAGTTTATAATATATCATGTATACTGTACAGTGAGTTTATAATATATCATGTATACTGTACAGTGAGTTTATAATATATCATGTATACTGTACAGTGAGTTTATAATATATCATGTATACTGTACAGTGAGTTTATAATATATCATGTATACTGTACAGTGAGTTTATAATATATCATGTATACTGTACAGTGAGTTTATAATATGTCATGTATACTGTACAGTGAATTTATAATATGTCCTGTATACTGTACAGTGAGTTTATAATATATCATGTATACTGTACAGTGCGTTTATAATATATCATGTATACTGTACAGTGAGTTTATAATATATCATGTATACTGTACAGTGAGTTTATAATATATCATGTATACTGTACAGTGAGTTTATAATATGTCATGTATACTGTACAGTGAGTTTATAATATATCATGTATACTGTACAGTGAGTTTATAATATATCATGTATACTGTACAGTGAGTTTATAATATGTCATGTATACTGTACAGTGAGTTTATAATATGTCATGTATACTGTACAGTGAGTTTATAATATATCATGTATACTGTACAGTGAGTTTATAATATATCATGTATACTGTACAGTGAGTTTATAATATATCATGTATACTGTACAGTGAGTTTATAATATATCATGTATACTGTACAGTGAGTTTATAACTAATATAATTATTTTAGAATTATAATAAAAACATGAATGAGAAACTGTGTACTGTTATGTTGTGCATATAATTATGCTTTAACAAATATTGCCCAGCAAGTGGGAGGGTTTTCACCGATTCTCAGTATTTATACCATTAAATAAATCATGACTGGTAGACAAGCGGCCGAAATGGGTTTTCTCAGAAAGGTGGCTGGCCTCTCCCTTAGGGATAGGGTGAGAAGCTCAGTCATCCAAGAGGAACTCGGAGTAGAGCCGCTGCTCCTTTGCATAGAAAGGAGCCAGTTGAGGTGGTTCGGGCATCTTGTAAGAATGCCACCTGGGCGCCTCCCTAGAGAGGTGTTCCAGGCACGTCCAGCTGGGAGGAGACCTCGGGGAAGACCCAGGACTAGGTGGAGAGATTATATCTCCACACTGGCCTGGGAACGCCTCGGGATTCCCCAGTCAGAGCTGGCTAATGTTGCCCGCGAAAGGGAATCTTGGGGTCCCCTGCTAGAGCTGCTACCCCCGCGACCCGACCCCGGATAAGCGGTTGAAGATGAGATGAGATGACTGGTAGACCTTCAGCACTTGCATAAGGCATATGTGAATACCAACTACTGAGAAGAGGCATATGTGAATACCAACTACTGAGAAGAGGCATATGTGAATACCAACTACTGAGAAGAGGCATATGTGAATACCAACTACTGAGAAGAGGCATATGTGAATACCAACTACTGAGAAGAGGCATATGTGAATACCAACTACTGAGAAGAGGCATATGTGAATACCAACTACTGAGAAGAGGCATATGTGAATACCAACTACTGAGAAGAGGCATATGTGAATACCAACTACTGAGAAGAGGCATATGTGAATACCAACTACTGAGAAGAGGCATATGTGAATACCAACTACTGAGAAGAGGCATATGTGAATACCAACTACTGAGAAGAGGCATATGTGAATACCAACTACTGAGAAGAGGCATATGTGAATACCAACTACTGAGAAGAGGCATATGTGAATACCAACTACTGAGAAGAGGCATATGTGAATACCAACTACTGAGAAGAGGCATATGTGAATACCAACTACTGAGAAGAAGCATATCTGATACCTCCACCATGACACCACCTCCACCATGACACCACCTCCACCATGACATCACCTCCACCATGACACCACCTCCACCATGACATCACCTCCACCATGACACCACCTCCACCATGACAGCACATCCACCATGACAGCACCTCCACCATGACAGCACATCCACCATGACACCACCTCCACCATGACACCACCTCCACCATGACACCACCTCCACCATGACAGCACCTCCACCATGACACCACCTCCACCATGACAGCACCTCCACCATGACAGCACCTCCACCATGACAGCACCTCCACCATGACACCACCTCCACCATGACACCACCTCCACCATGACACTATGCTTCATAGATGAGAGCTTTGGATCATTCGCAGTTCCTTTTTCCTCCTGCCTTTTGCTCATTTACATGAATAATATGTGGTTGTACAGTTGCCTGTGGCAAGTTTATTTTCCACTCCAGGTATCACACTAATAATGTCCGCCTGGTGTCACACTAATAATGTCCGCCTGGTGTCACACTAATAATGTCCGCCTGGTGTCACCATGGATGTATTCATATAACTGGATACAGTGTTCAGCAGGAAGCCCTGTACATTCCAATGAGAGGCTCAAAAGCGCATAAAGCCAACATGGAGCTTGGATCTTCCGCGTTGACTGCCCCACGACGTCATGATGGACATGCGCACTAGCAATAATTTGTTTTGTGTTGTAGCAACCGATAGCAACATGAGCGTTCGTCATGCATAGTTTAATAACTCTGGATTCGGTACTAGTATGTTAAAAATGTTTAAAAAAAAAATTGTTTTAAACAAGGACCCTTTAAGTGTTCAGGCTGGTAAGTTGATCCCCCCAAAAATTATCCGCTGAAATATAGAAGTTTCTTTCGCCATGCAAGTCTATGTGAAAAATTGCATGGGGTGCAGTACCACCCTTATCCGCTATGGGGTGCAGTACCACCCTTATCCGCTATGGGGTGCAGTACCACCCTTATCCGCTATGGGGTGCAGTACCACCCTTATCCGCTATGGGGTGCAGTACCACCCTTATCCGCTATGGGGTGCAGTACCACCCTTATCCGCTATGGGGTGCAGTACCACCCTTATCCGCTATGGGGTGCAGTACCACCCTTTTCCGCTATGGGGTGCAGTACCACCCTTATCCGCTATGGGGTGCAGTACCACCCTTATCCGCTATGGGGTGCAGTACCACCCTTATCCGCTATGGGGTGCAGTACCACCCTTATCCGCTATGGGGTGCAGTACCACCCTTATCCGCTATGGGGTGCAGTACCACCCTTATCCGCTATGGGGTGCAGTACCACCCTTATCCGCTATGGGGTGCAGTACCACCCTGATCCGCTATGGGATGCGGTACCACCCTTATCCGCTATGGGGTGCAGTACCACCCTTATCCGCTATGGGGTGCAGTACCACCCTTATCCGCTATGGGGTGCAGTACCACCCTTATCCGCTATGGGGTGCAGTACCACCCTTATCCGCTATGGGATGCGGTACCACCCTTATCCGCTTCCTGGGGGCTTGGGGGGGGTTACATCAGCCAGTCCGGATTTTGCAATATGCTGAGGTGGGCGTGTCTCTGTGTATTGGTCCTAGATATGTGCCTGCTGATTGGTGGAAATGGTCTGTGTTCTTGTGAAGTGCGTTGTAGTGGTATGGGGGCAGCATCAGTACAGACAGGGGTTGCAGCTCCGCAAACACAATACTACACAGCTGAATAGAAAGCGTCACAGCCCGCTACATGCTACATGCTACATGCTAGGCGGGCTGATTCACCCGCACAGGAATCTGACTCCACGCTGTTTATCCCCGCTGTATCGGCCTGATAACCCGCTGTTTATCCCCGCTGTATCGGCCTGATAACCCGCTGTTTATCCCCTCCATACTCTCATCCGTCCGGCTGCAACATGATGAAGTTTCGATTCCGACGGCAGACGAATGACCCGCAGAGAGACAAGATAAAACAGGAATTGTTCGCCTTCAACAAGGTAAAGTTAACAGTAGGACCCTAACCCACCCACCCAGCAGGAGGACATGGGGGTTTTGGGGAGCGTCACATCCAGTCTGGGGACCCCGTATTCCACAACCCGCACAATGTGAATTTGGGGTTCAGATGTAGCTGAGGATTAATGACGCAAATATGTGCACGTTGGAATGTAATGGGTTTGCATTAAGTTACTTATAGTTTGGACAACAACAACTTATATCCGGTACACAACAAAAACAACGTATATCTGGTACACAACAACAATAACTTATATCCGGTACACTACCTCCATGAAGTCTCCACTATTCAGACTCTACAAATATTCACACCAACCAGATGTTGTCGAGATTGTTGAAAACTACAATCTCCAGCATACTGAACAGCTCTGCAGGCTGAAGTCCGTAGCGAACAGTATGGTCAGTATAGTCAGATGGAGTAAATGTGGAGTTCAGTCTGTTGGAATGCATTCATCTAACGATACTAGATGGCATGTTGGAACAGTAACAGTGTATATATGTCATTTCATTATACTGTGATGGCATTCACACGCCTGTACAGGAGTCTAGTTAGATGAGCCAAACTGAAGCCATTCACTGTGGACACTGTTCACTCAGACACAACCAGTGACCTTCCTGTATCCTTCTAGACTCATTTGGTTTGTCAGAGGTGGTGTTCCCTCTTCAGAACACCCTCCTGACGTCTCAGTGTGTTGACTCCATCACCATCACCAAGATAACACTGTTTACATTCTGTCACTGTTTCACCGCCTCTGTTTCCTTCAACCGTTCTCTCTCTCTTGTTCTCTTCCTCCTTTAGTTCTGCTCATCTTTCCTTCTTCGGTCCTCTAACCGCTGTCACGTTCTCCTATTTTCTTTCTCCCTTCATCTCTCTCTCATGTATTAAATGCTTTTCCAGCTGCCCAGCTCAGTGTTTCTGCAGAAAGAAATCAGAGAATGAGTGTTGATCCTGTTTAACAAGCTCTTCTAAACGAGACAGACAGTAAAAACATCTAGACTGGCGCTACACAGTTCAGCCACCAAATAAAGTTTAACAGAAGGACGCTCCTTACTCACGCCCTGTTTTTTCCTCAGTTTCACACACACACACACACACACTAACCCATCATACACACACTGGATACCAGACACCAACAGCTAGTTGTATCAGATCGCCCTCCAAGCCTAATGGATTAATACCACAGGCAGATTACTGGTTAGTCTTTTATTTTTTTGTGACTCCTCTTTTCTCCCTCCTTCAGACAGTGGAGCATGGCTTAGTCTTCTCCTTTTTTATGTGACTCCTCCTTTCTCCTTCAGACAGTGGAGCATGGCTTTCCCCATCAACCCAGTGCCTTGTCCTTTGACCATGTGATACAGCTGATGGCGATTGGGACCAAGTCTGGGGCCATCAAGATGTATCCTTTATAAAACATCCAACCCATTTGATTAGATCTCTTATTCCCCTTCCAGAATGTTTCCAGAATGTTTTTATATCATTAATTCAGTGCAACTCAAACTACAGGGTTTCATTGGGTCCCAAGTCCACAGACTAAGCATAATATAGATTTTGTGTGTTGTGTACTAGCGGCCATTGACATGAAGTATGATCACACCCACAACATGACAGGCAAGCAGGATTTTAGCTTGAATATCTGCTACATGCTTGAGACCCCAAATATTCTCCACAACCAGTCAAAGCCAAACCGTAGATATGAGGTTGGTGTGACTGGACTATTATCCAGATGTAAACTGTCTCACAGTGTGACTGGACTATTATCCAGATGTAAACTGTCTCACAGTGTGACTGGACTATTATCCAGATGTAAACTGTCTCACAGTGTGACTGGACTATTATCCAGATGTAAACTGTCTCACAGTGTGACTGGACTATTATCCAGATGTAAACTGTCTCACAGTTTGTAATCATATGCGAAGATCATATATATATATATCCCTCTGAGACAGTTAGTTATGTTTGATTCAGCTGTTACTGTTCACTGCCGTTCCAGCTTGTCCTTCTGTGTCCGTCTGTTGATGGAGAATCAGGTCTTTCAGCTGTGAGGGAGACTGGTTGTGCCTGGCACTGCTTAGATGACAGGGGGAGTTGGGAGTGGTGGTATTTCAGTCAAACTGCTTTCATTGATTTATTTTTTGACTTGGTGTGTAGTGACACCGTTTCTCCTTTTTCACATTAGTGTAAAATGTTCTATAGACAGACTGATGTTGTTGGTCTGTTGAATGGATATGAATGGCTGTAACTCTCTCAAAGTCTACTGGACCGCTCTGAGGGGATCGAATCTCTAGTGACGTGTGTGTGTGTGTGTGTTGGGTCGAGGTTCTAGTGACGTGTGTGTGTGTGTTGGTCGAGGCTCTAGTGACGTGTGTGTGTGTGTGAGTTGGGTCGAGGCTCTAGTGACGTGTGTGTGTGTGTTGGGTCGAGGCTCTAGTGATGTGTGTGTGTGTGTGTGTGAGTTGGGTCGAGGCTCTAGTGACGTGTGTGTGTGTGTGTGTGTGTGTTGGGTCGAGGCTCTAGTGACGTGTGTGTGTGTGTGAGTTGGGTCGAGGCTCTAGTGACGTGTGTGTGTGTGTTGGGTCGAGGCTCTAGTGACGTGTGTGTGTGTGTTTGGGTCGAGGCTCTAGTGACGTGTGTGTGTGTGTGTGAGTGTGTCTAGTGTGTGTGTGTGTGAGTTGGGTCGAGGCTCTAGTGACGTGTGTGTGTGTGTGAGTTGGGTCGAGGCTCTAGTGACGTGTGTGTGTGTTGTTGGGTCGAGGCTCTAGTGACGTGTGTGTGTGTGTGAGTTGGGTCGAGGCTCTAGTGACGTGTGTGTGTGTGTGTTGGGTCGAGGCTCTAGTGACGTGTGTGTGTGTGTGTTGGGTCGAGGCTCTAGTGACGTGTGTGTGTGTGTTGGGTCGAGGCTCTAGTGACGTGTGTGTGTGTGTGTTGGGTCGAGGCTCTAGTGACGTGTGTGTGTGTGTTGGGTCGAGGCTCTAGTGACGTGTGTGTGTGTGTGGGTCGAGGCTCTAGTGACGTGTGTGTGTGTTGGGTCGAGGCTCTAGTGACGTGTGTGTGTGTTGGGTCGAGGCTCTAGTGACGTGTGTGTGTGTGGGTCGAGGCTCTGTGACGTGTGTGTGTGTGTTGGGTCGAGGCTCTAGTGACGTGTGTGTGTTGGGTCGAGGCTCTAGTGACGTGTGTGTGTGTGTGTGTTGGGTCGAGGCTCTAGTGACGTGTGTGTGTGTGTGTGTGTTGGGTCGAGGCTCTAGTGACGTGTGTGTGTGTGTTGGGTCGAGGCTCTAGTGACGTGTGTTGGGTCGAGGCTCTAGTGACGTCTGTGTTTTGGGTCGAGGCTCTAGTAACGTGTGTGTGTGTGTGTTTCGGTCGAGGCTTGTGTGTGTGTGTGTGTGTGTGTGTGTGTCTTGTTTTGAGGGGTACAGGGTGCTATGTTCTGTAGAACATGCTTTGGGTTGTAGCGCATTTTCTGTGTTCAACCTGTGTGTCTAATAAAACCCAGACTTCTTCCAGGTCTACAATGTGCAGGAAGAGTTTAGACGACTGTGTGGCGGACGACGTCCGTTAGGGTGAGAGTATAGATTCCCTCAGTTGGACGGGCGAACACTGTCCTTATTTTCTGCACTTTAGTGAGGGTGGCTACTGAGCCTCTGGAATGTGGAGACGCACCAGATGGACTGAGTGTTTTCCACACCATGAAGGTCAGTCTGTTCTCATTAACATTCTAATAGTGTCTAAGAGACTGAACAGTTGGGGATTCAAATCACACTTAAACCACTTCCACTTCACACAACCACTTCATGAGATTTTCTTTCCTTGCCCTTTTTTGAGTTATCCTCTTTTTTAAAGACATAATGTTCAAACTCCACAAAAACGTAAAAACACTCATGTGTGCCCGGGTGTATTGCCTGTGTTTCATGCTTTTTTCAATCCAGGTGTAGGGGACAATTATCATTTTCCCAGATACCCTCCCAAACCTGGCCTAAATTAGCAAAAGTCAAAGTTTATTGTAAAAGAGATATTGTTGTGTTGGTTGTTGTCTTTGGTCAGAGATGAGGCGGTGGCCAGATGCCATGAGATTATAAACCGATTTACTGAGATCACAGATTGTCTATCTGTCTGTTGTTTACAGCTGTCAGTGAGCTAACTGTTTCGTGCTAACTGTTTCGTGCTAACTGTTTCGTGCTAACTGTTTCGTGCTCACTGTATCGTGCTCACTGTATCGTGCTCACTGTATCGTGCTCACTGTATCGTGCTCACTGTATCGTGCTCACTGTATCGTGCTCACTGTATCGTGCTCACTGTATCGTGCTCACTGTATCGTGCTCACTGTATCGTGCTCACTGTATCGTGCTCACTGTATCGTGCTCACTGTATCGTGCTCACTGTATCGTGCTCACTGTATCGTGCTCACTGTTTCGTGCTAGCTCTTTCATGCTAGCTGTGGTTCTTTTTACTAGCTAACTGAGTATGTGTCTGTGTTGTTTTAGAGATTGGGACAATGGTGTCTGTTTGTTGTTTTTCAGACCGTGAAATCTCTTTATCTTTGCTAATGCTTCCTGTACGCATCACCGGACAAACACACAGACAGACCCTCACACCCCAGGAGGTGTGTGTGTCATGCAGTAGAATTTATAACAAGTTTGCTGCAAAAAACATTGGGTTTAATAACTCCAGAGCAACAGGCCGTACGCAGACTGCGAGAAAAGGGGTGTGTGCGTGCATGAGAGACCTGACCAGTGTTGGATTGGGTTAGGGTAGAGATGATGATAAGGGGGCAGTGATGACATCAGAACCAGGGAACTCCTTCAGGGCGTTGCCATGGACACGCTGGGTTGGGGTCTGGACTGTCTGTCTAAACTGCTGGGTTGTGGTCTGGACTGTCTGAACTGCTGGGTTGTGGTCTGGACTGTCTAAACTGCTGGGTTGTGGTCTGGACTGTCTGTCTGAACTGCTGGGTTGTGGTCTGGACTGTCTGAACTGCTGGGTTGTGGTCTGGACTGTCTGTCTGAACTGCTGGGTTGTGGTCTGGACTTTCTGCCTGAACTGTCTGCCTGAAGCCTTGCATTGTGATATATTGGCAGTATGCTTTATTGACATTAGTAACCAGTCACCAACACACTAATATAGTAAATATTAACGTTGTCATTCCCTAGGTATATGGTTTCATGCCACGGCTTTCGGTGTGTCAGGGGTGTAATATTGTTGTGTATAATGTAATATTACACTACATATATAAGACACGTGTTGATGTATAGTATTCCTTAAATATGTGTGCATAATATTTCTTAAACGTATTGTGTGTGTGTGTGTGTTGTAGTCTTTAACTGCTTTGTAGTTATGGATCTCCAGGGGTGGAGTTTACTGGTCAACATGGAGACACAGCTGCCGTCACTCAAATGCACTTTCTCCAAGGACAGGTGAGACAAATCACTTTCTCTAAGGACAGGTGAGACAAATCACTTTCTCTAAGGACAGGTGAGACAAATCACTTTCTCTAAGGACAGGTGAGACAAATCACTTTCTCTAAGGACGGGTGAGACAAATCACTTTCTCTAAGGACAGGTGAGACAAATCACTTTCTCTAAGGACAGGTGAGACAAATCACTTTCTCTAAGGACAGGTGAGACAAATCACTTTCTCTAAGGACAGGTGAGACAAATCACTTTCTCTAAGGACAGGTGAGACAAATCACTTTCTCTAAGGACAGGTGAGACAAATCACTTTATCTAAGGACAGGTGAGACAAATCACTTTCTCTAAGGACAGGTGAGACAAATCACTTTCTCTAAGGACAGGTAACACATCGGCCATCTTTTTGTAGCGACATAAAAAACATGTTGATAGGACTCATTAAGGGATCTCCTCATGGCCCGGTTCACCTCCTGTCATTCATCCGGGGACTCTCTGTGATAGGGCCGTCTACTCTTATGGCCCGGTTCACTTCCTGTCATTCAGCCGGGGACTCTCTGTGATAGGGCCGTCTACTCTTATGGCCCGGTTCACCTCCTGTCATTCATCCGGGGACTCTCTGTGATAGGGCCGTCTACTCTCGCTGCTTGATGACAACACACTGCACATGTGGGAGCTGGGTGGTGCCTCCCAGAATGGAGGCGGGGCTAAGAGAGGGGTGTTTTGCCTGGAGGAAAGACACGCCTTCAGTCTCCCTGGACGACCGGGACTAGAGAGCAGCAGGTATGATATATACACTCACACTCCCTCTCTTTAAGGACACACGTCAACTTTAACAACAAACACTGAGATGTGTGTGTGTGTGTGTGTGTGTGTGTGTGTGTGTGTGTGTGTGTGTGTGTGTGCGTAGTACAAGTCGGGTGACGGTGCTGCTGCTGCTGAGGTCATGTGACCTGCTGTGTGTCGGTACAGAGGGAGGGGGCGTGCACTTCCTAGATTTGCCCTGCCTGTCATTCAGGGAAAACCAATCACTATTGTTGGACCAGGTGATGCACAGGTAATTGACAGCTCATTAACTGTGTTGTTGCTTATGTTAATAGTGGCTTGGCTACACGTCGTGTCGTATCTGCTCAAACCGCCTTCACATTCCTTTGGCTGAATCTCTTTCTAATGGTTTGTGGGTAATGGTGTTTTTTTAGCATGCCTGAGGACTACAGGTGTGGAAAGTCTCTTGGTCCAGTGGAGTCTCTACAGGAACACCCCCAGCTGCCAGGGAAGATTCTGATTGGTTACAGCAGAGGTCTGGTTATCCTATGGGATCTCAGCAGCAGAAATGCAGAACACCTATTCTTGGGAAAACAGGTAGATAGGACACAAGAGATGGGTCACAGCTATATGTTTCATGGCTCTGTAGTCCTCAGCTTAAATGCATGAGTGCTCATTTCTATTGTATAGTAGATTATCTTCTTACTGGAATATACTGGTAGTGTGGAGAGTCTTCTAGCTGGAATATACTGGTAGTGTGGAGAGTCTTCTAACTGGAATATACTGGTAGTGTAAAGAGAGTCTTCTAACTGGAATATACTGGTAGTGTGGAGAGTCTTCTAACTGGAATATACTGGTAGTGTGGAGAGTCTTCTAACTGGAATATACTGGTAGTGTAAAGAGAGAGTCTTCTAACTGGAATATACTGGTAGTGTAAAGAGAGAGTCTTCTAACTGGAATATACTGGTAGTGTAAAGAGAGAGTCTTCTAACTGGAATATACTGGTAGTGTAAAGAGAGAGTCTTCTAACTGGAATATACTGGTAGTGTGGAGAGTCTTCTAACTGGAATATACTGGTAGTGTAAAGAGAGAGTCTTCTAACTGAGTCTTCTAACTGGAATTCTAACTGGAATATACTGGTAGTGTAAAGAGAGAGTCTTCTAACTGGAATATACTGGTAGAGTCTTCTAACTGGAATATACTGGTAGTGTAAAGGAATATACTGGTAGTGTGGTCTTCTAACTGGAATATACTGGTAGTGTAAAGAGTATACTGGTAGTCTTCTAACTGGAATATACTGGTAGTGTAAAATATACTGGTAGTGTGAGTCTTCTAACTGGAATATACTGGTAGTGTGGAATATACTGAGAGTCTTCTAACTGGAATATACTGGTAGTGTAAAGGAGAGTCTTCTAACTGAACTTATACTGGTAGTGTAAAGGAGAGTCTTCTAACTGGAATATACTGGTAGTGTAAAGAGAGTCTTCTAACTGGAATATACTGGTAGTGTAAAGAACTGGAATATACTGGTAGTGTAGTCTTCTAACTGGAATATACTGGTAGTGTAAGTCTTCTAACTGGAATATACTGGTACTTCTAACTGGAATATACTGGTAGTGTGGAGAGTCTTCTAACTGGAATATACTGGTAGTGTGGAGAGTCTTCTAACTGGAATATACTGGTAGTGTGGAGAGTCTTCTAACTGGAATATACTGGTAGTGTGGAGAGTCTTCTAACTGGAATATACTGGTAGTGTGGAGAGTCTTCTAACTGGAATATACTGGTAGTGTGGAGTGTGGAGAACTGTCTTATACTGGTAACTGGAACATACTGGTAGTGTGGAGAGTCTTCTAACTGGAATATACTGGTAGTGTAAAGAGAGAGTCTTCTAACTGGAATATACTGGTAGTGTGGAGAGTCTTCTAACTGTAATCTTCTAACTGGAATATACTGGTAGTGTTCTAACTGGAACTGGTAGTATAAAGAGTCTTCTAACTGGAATAGAGTCTTCTAACTGGAATATACTGGTAGTGTAAAGTGTAAAGAGTGAGTCTTCTAACTGGAATATACTGGTAGTGTGGAGAGTCTTCTAACTGGAATATACTTCTAACTGGAATATACTGGTAGTGTAAAGAGAGTCTTCTAACTGGAATATACTGGTAGTGTAAAGAGAGTCTTCTAACTGGAATATACTGGTAGTGTAAAGAGAGTCTTCTAACTGGAATATACTGGTAGTGTAAAGAGAGTCTTCTAACTGGAATATACTGGTAGTGTAAAGAGAGTCTTCTAACTGGAATATACTGGTAGTATTCTAACTGGAATATACTGGTAGTGTAAAGAGGAATATACTGGTAGTGTGGAGTCTTCTAACTGGAATATACTGGTAGTGTAGTGTGGAGAGTCTTCTAACTGGAATATACTGGTAGTGTGGATAGTCTTCTAACTGGAATATACTGGTAGTGTGGAGAGAGTGTGGAGAGTCTGTGTATCTGGAATATACTGGTAGTGAGGAGAGTATTCTAACTGGAATATACTGGTAGTGTGAAGAGAGTCTTCTAACTGGAATATACTGGTAGTGTAAAGAGAGAGTTGTGTCTCTGCAGCAGCTGGAGTCTCTGGTGTGGGAACGTTCCGGTAGCTCCTTCATCAGTTCCCATAGTGATGGAGGTTACAGTGTGTGGGCTGTTGCCAGCGGTAACCGCTACACACACCAGCCTGTGTCCTCAACCATTCCATACGGTAAGATGTATGCTGGCGCTACACACACACACACGCGCGCGCGCGCTACACACACACACGCTACACACACGCGCTACACACACACACACACACACACACGCACGCACGCGCGCGCGCGCGCGCGCGCGCTACACACACACGCGCTACACACACACACGCTACACAAACGACTTACATTATAGACTCTGCTGTTGTTTGTTTGGGGCTTGTCGTTGTTAATGAACTCGTTCTGTTTGTCTGTTTTAGGTCCTTTCCCCTGTAAAGCCATCAGTAAGATATTATGGAGAACAACCGAGTCAGGGTGAGTAACATGTTACCATAACGCCTGTATGTCTAACCCCTGTATGTCTAACCCCTGTATGTCTAACCCCTGTATGTCTAACCCCTGTATGTCTAACCCCTGTATGTCTAACCCCTGTATGTCTAACCCCTGTATGTCTAACCCCTGTATGTCTAACCCCTGTATGTCTAACCCCTGTATGTCTAACCCCTGTATGTCTAACCCCTGTATGTCTAACCCTGTATGTCTAACCCCTGTATGTCTAACCCTGTCTAACCCCTGTATGTCTAACCCTGTATGTCTAACCCCTGTATGTCTAACCCCTGTAACCCTGTCTAACCCCTGTATGTCTAACCCCTGTATGTCTAACCCCTGTATGTCTAACCCCTGTATGTCTAACCCCTGTATGTCTAACCCCTGTATGTCTAACCCCCCTGTATGTCTAACCCCTGTATGTCTAACCCTAACGCCTGTATGTCTAACCCTAACGCCTGTATGTCTAACCCCTGTATGTCTAACCCTAACGCCTGTATGTCTAACCCTAGCGCCTGTATGTCTAACCCTGTGTATGTCTAACCCTGTATGTCTAACCCTAACGCCTGTATGTCTAACCCTAACCCTGTATGTCTAACCCTAACGCCTGTATGTCTAACCCTAAACGCCTGTATGTCTAACCCTAAAGCTAACCCTAACGCCTAACCCTGTGTATGTCTAACCCTAACGCCTGTATGTCTAACCCTAACCCTAACGCCTGTATGTCTAACCCTAACGCCTGTATGTCTAACCCTAACCCTGCCTGTATGTCTAACCCTAACGCCTGTATGTCTAACCCTAACCCTGTATGTCTAACCCTAACCCTGCCTGTCTAACCCTAACGCCTGTCTAACCCTAACGCCTGTATGTCTAACCCTAACGCCTAACCCTAACCCCTGTATGTCTAACCCCTGTATGTCTAACCCCTGTATGTCTAACCCTAAACCCTAACGCCTGTATGTCTAACCCTAACGCCTGTATGTCTAACCCTAACGCCTGTATGTCTAACCCTAACGCCTGTATGTCTAACCCTAACGCCTGTATGTCTAACCCTAACGCCTGTATGTCTAACCCTAACCCTGTATGTCTAACCCTAACGCCTGTATGTCTAACCCTAACCCTGTATGTCTAACCCTAACCCTGTATGTCTAACCCTAACGCCTGTATGTCTAACCCTAACCCTGTGTCTAACCCTGTCTAACCCTAACCCCTGTATGTCTAACCCTAACCCTGTATGTCTGTCTAACCCTAACCCTGTATGTCTAACCCTAACGCCTGTAACCCTAACGCCTGTATGTCTAACCCCTGTATGTCTAACCCTAACGCCTGTATGTCTAACCCTAACGCCTGTATGTCTAACCCTAACGCCTAACCCTAACGCCTGTATGTCTAACCCTAACCCTGTATGTCTAACCCTAACCCTGTATGTCTAACCCTAACCCCTGTATGTCTAACCCTAACCCCTGTATGTCTAACCCTAACCCTGCATGTCTAACCCTAACCCCTGCATGTCTAACCCTAACCCCTGTATGTCTAACCCTAACCCTGCATGTCTGTGTATGTCTAACCCCCTAACCCTGTATGTCTAACCCTAACTATGTCTAACCCTAACCCCTGTCTATGTCTAACCCTAACCCCTGTATGTCTAACCCTAACCCTGTATGTCTAACCCTAACCCCCTGCATGTCTAACCCTAACCCTGTATGTCTAACCCTAACCCCTGCCTGTATGTCTAACCCTAACCCCTGTATGTCTAACCCTAACCCCTGTATGTCTAACCCTAACCCCTGTATGTCTAACCCTAACCCCTGTATGTCTAACCCTAACCCCTGTATGTCTAACCCTAACCCCTGCATGTCTAACCCTAACGCCTGTATGTCTAACCCTAACGCCTGTATGTCTAACCCTAACCCTGTATGTCTAACCCTAACCCCTGTATGTCTAACCCTAACCCTGTATGTCTAACCCTAACCCCTGTATGTCTAACCCTAACCCCTGCATGTCTAACCCTAACCCCTGTATGTCTAACCCTAACCCCTGCATGTCTAACCCTAACCCCTGCATGTCTAACCCTAACCCCTGTATGTCTAACCCTAACCCTGTATGTCTAACCCTAACCCCTGTATGTCTAACCCCCCTAACCCTAACCCTGCATGTCTAACCCTAACCCCTGTATGTCCCCTGTGCATGTCTAACCCTAACCCCTGTATGTCTAACCCTAACCCCTGCATGTCTAACCCTAACCCTGCATGTCTAACCCTAACCCCTGCATGTCTAACCCTAACCCCCCTAACCCCTGCATGTCTAACCCTAACCCCTGCATGCAACCCCCTAACCCCTGTATGTCTAACCCTAACCCCTGCATGTCTAACCCTAACCCCTGTATGTCTAACCCTAACCCCTGTATGTCTAACCCTAACCCCTGCATGTCTAACCCTAACCCCTGTATGTCTAACCCTAACCCCTGCATGTCTAACCCTAACCCCTGCATGTCTAACCCTAACCCCTGCATGTCTAACCCTAACCCCTGCATGTCTAACCCTAACCCTGTATGTCTAACCCTAACCCCTGCATGTCTAACCCTAACCCCTGTATGTCTAACCCTAACCCCTGCATGTCTAACCCTAACCCCTGTGTCTATCCCTAACCCTAACCCCTGCATGTCTATCCCTAACCCCTGTATGTCTATCCCTAACCCCTGTATGTCTAACCCTAACCCCTGCATGTCTAACCCTAACCCCTGCATGTCTAACCCTAACCCCTGTATGTCTAACCCTAACCCCTGCATGTCTATCCCTAACCCCTGTATGTCTATCCCTAACCCCTGTATGTCTAATGGTGTCATCACTTTCACTTTGCCAAGGCTCACTATCAGTGGGTTTCGTGTGTGTGTGTGTGTGTGTGTGTGTGCAGGCGTCCAGTAGTAGTTTACAGTGGTGGGATGCCCCGTGCCAGTTACGGAGACCGTCACTGTGTTTCTATCG
>CM055752.1:410531-440531 GCA_029465975.1 Dallia pectoralis
ATACAGACTATTTCATAATAGCAGTAACTGTCTAAGACCTACACCAAGAGGACAGATCGGTAAGATTAATTTGTGAAACAGTCTCCTTATTGAGTACAGATACCGAGTACTTATAGTTGGGTACTTGCAGATACAGAGTACAGATATCGAGTACTTATAGTTGGGTACTTGCAGATACAGAGTACAGATACCGAGTACTTATAGTTGGGTACTTGCAGATACAGAGTACAGATATCGAGTACTTATAGTTGGATACTTGCAGATACAGAGTACAGATATCGAGTACTTATAGTTGGATACTTGCTGATACAGAGTACGGATACTTAATAAGTATAATAAAAATTACAATAACACTTTTGTGGGACAGAGTATCAGCGAAGTAGCCACTTCCTGGTTGTTTTTTCGGCCACGTAACGTCTACTTCATATGAAGCCAGATTGCACAGACTCACTGGTCTCTTTTTAACCAGTTGATCAGCCAGAATATAGCAAGCTGTGAAAATCAGACACTCCTAGCTAGAACAGCGGCCCTTGGAACAGATGTAGTATACAGGAACAGTGGCCCTTGGAACAGGTTTAGTACACAGGAACAGTGGCCCTTGGAACAAGTTTAGTACACAGGAACAGTGGCCCTTAGAACAGGTTTAGTACACAGGAACAGTGGCCCTTGGAACAAGTTTAGTACAAAGGAACAGTGGCCCTTGGAACAGATGTAGTATACAGGAACAGTGGCCCTTGGAACAAGTTTAGTACACAGGAACAGTGGCCCTTAGAACAGGTTTAGTACACAGGAACAGTGGCCCTTGGAACAAGTTTAGTACAAAGGAACAGTGGCCCTTGGAACAGATGTAGTACACAGGAACAGTGGCCCTTGGAACAGATGTAGTATACAGGAACAGTGGCCCTTAGAACAGTGTAGTACACAGGAACAGTGGCCCTTAGAACAGCGTAGTACACAGGAACAGTGGCCCTTGGAACAGGCGTAGTACACAAGGTGTTTTTTGTAAGGTGGTATTTGTACATAGTATCATAACATATCTACCAGTACATATGGATATAGTATCATAACATATCTACCAGTACATATGGATATAGTATCATAACATATCTACCAGTACATATGGATATAGTATCATAACATATCTACCAGTACATATGGATATAGTATCATAACATATCTACCAGTACATATGGATATAGTATCATAACATATCTACCAGTACATATGGATATAGTATCATAACATATCTACCAGTACATATGGATATAGTATCATAACATATCTACCAGTACATATGGATATAGTATCATAACATATCTACCAGTACGTGGATATAGTATCATAACATATCTACCAGGGATATAGTATCATAACATATCTACCAGTACATATGGATATAGTATCATAACATATCTACCAGTACATATGGATATAGTATCATAACATATCTACCAGTACGTATGGATATAGTATCATAACATATCTACCAGTACATATGGATATAGTATCATAACATATCTACCAGTACATATGGATATAGTATCATAACATATCTACCAGTACATATGGATATAGTATCATAACATATCTACCAGTACATATGGATATAGTATCATAACATATGGATACCAGTACATATGGATATGGATATAGTATCATAACATATCTACCAGTACATATGGATATAGTATCATAACATATCTACCAGTACATATGGATATAGTATCATAACATATCTACCAGTACATATGGATATAGTATCATAACATATCTACCAGTACATATGGATATAGTATCATAACATATCTACCAGTACATATGGATATAGTATCATAACATATCTACCAGTACATATGGATATAGTATCATAACATATCTACCAGTACATATGGATATAGTATCATAACATATCTACCAGTACATATGGATATAGTATCATAACATATCTACCAGTACATATGGATATAGTATCATAACATATCTACCAGTACATATGGATATAGTATCATAACATATCTACCAGTACATATGGATATAGTATCATAACATATCTACCAGTACATATGGATATAGTATCATAACATATCTACCAGTACATATGGATATAGTATCATAACATATCTACCAGTACATATGGATATAGTATCATAACATATCTACCAGTACATATGGATATAGTATCATAACATGGATATAGTATCATAACATATCTACCAGTACATATGGATATAGTATCATAACATATCTACCAGTATATGGATATAGTATCATAACATATCTACCAGTGGATATAGTATCATAACATATCTACCAGTACATATGGATATAGTATCATAACATATCTACCAGTACATATGGATATAGTATCATAACATATCTACCAGTACATATGGATATAGTATCATAACATATCTACCAGTACATATGGATATAGTATCATAACATATGGATATAGTATCATAACATATCTACAGTACATATGGATATAGTATCATAACATATCTACCAGTACATATGGATATAGTATCATAACATATCTACCAGTACATATGGATATAGTATCATAACATATCTACCAGTACATATGGATATAGTATCATAACATATCTACCAGTACATATGGATATAGTATCATAACATATCTACCAGTACATATGGATACTGGTATCACTGACAGTACATATGGATACTGGTATCACTGACAGTACATATGGATACTGGTATCACTGACAGTACATATGGATACTGGTATCACTGACATATGGATATGACACTGTCACTGACATATGGATACTGGTATCACACTGACAGTACATATGGATACTGGTATCACTGACAGTACATATGGATACTGGTATCACTGACAGTACATATGGATACTGGTATCACTGACAGTACATATGGATACTGGTATCACTGACAGTACATATGGATACTGGTATCAGTACATGGATACTGGTATCACTGACAGTACATATGGATACTGGTATCACTGACAGTACATATGGATACTGGTATCACTGACAGTACATATGGATACTGGTATCACTGACAGTACATATGGATACTGGTATCACTGTATCACTGACAGTACATATGGATACTGGTATCACTGACAGTACATATGGATACTGGTATCACTGACAGTACATATGGATACTGGTATCACTGACAGTACATATGGATACTGGTATCACTGACAGTACATATGGATACTGGTATCACTGACAGTACATATGGATACTGGTATCACTGACAGTACATATGGATACTGGTATCACTGACAGTACATATGGATACTGGTATCACTGACAGTACATATGGATACTATGGATATCACTGACAGTACATATGGATACTGGTATCATACATATGGATACTGGTATCACTGACAGTACATATGGATACTGGTATCACTGACAGTACATATGGATACTGGTATCACTGACAGTACATATGGATACTGGTATCACTGACAGTACATATGGATACTGGTATCACTGACAGTACATATGGATACTGGTATCACTGACAGTACATATGGATACTGGTATCACTGACAGTACATATGGATACTGGTATCACTGACAGTACATATGGATACTGGTATCACTGACAGTACATATGGATACTGGTATCACTGACAGTACATATGGATACTGGTATCACTGACAGTACATATGGATACTGGTATCACTGACAGTACATATGGATACTGGTATCACTGACAGTACATATGGATACTGGTATCGCTGACAGTACATATGGATACTGGTATCACTGATCCCTAGTATTGATGTTATTTTTCAGGTGGGCTGCTTTGACCCATACAGTGATGACCCTCGTCTGGGCATCCAGAAGATCAGTCTCTGCAAATACAGCTGTCGACTGGTGGTGGCCGGGACAGCAGGACAGGTTGAGCACACACACACACACACTCCAGGAGCAAAACTCATGTTAGCTTCTACTACGTTAGTAACGTTAGCTACTAGATTGCTTTGATGGAACACATATCTTTGTGTGATAATGTTGTTTGCAACATCTCTTTCCATTTAACTTATCATGACGTTTTGCTGACTAACTAGCAGGCTAACTAGCTGTGTTAACTAGCTGACACTGATTTAACACTTTGCTGAACATTTTGACAGTCTAGGTGCATCTCAGTCATAAATATGATTAGAAACGTGTGTTTGCAAATTACTCTAACTTTTTCAAATGTTTTCTTGCAATGCTACCGCAATAACTTCATCAGATTAGGCCATACTTTAAAATAAAACACAACCAAATCAACAGTAATTGCCGTGTGTGTTTTCAGATTATTGTTCTGGGTTTGAGTGAGGAGCGGTCAGACCACACGGTTGACATCTCAACGGTCAACCTACTTCAGGACCGCGAGGGTTTTACCTGGAAAGGCCATGATAGGCTGGAGCCCCGCGCCAACCCCACCCCTTTCCCTCCAGGCTTTCAGCCACTGGTTCTGGTGCAGGCCCTTCCCCCAGCCTCTGTAACCGCGGTGACACTACATGCAGAGTGGAATTTAGTTGCTTTCGGGACGAGTCATGGTTTTGGGCTGTTTGACTACCACAGACACACTGTAGTACTGACCAGGTACAAACAGTTTAAATGGACACAAAGACAGTTGGCTCTGTACTGCTAGGCAACCATGACCTTTGACCCTTGAAGCTACAAGGCAATGTTTTCCCTCCTTTAGATGTACCCTCCACCCTAATGACAACCTGGCCATGGAAGGTCCCCTGAGTAGAGTGAAGAGTCTGAAAAAGTCCCTGAGACAGAGCTTCAGACGCATCAGGAAGAGCAGGGTTTCTGGGAAGAAACGGCCCCTGATAACTCCTACCAGCAAGGTATAGAACTACACCTGCCGTTACTACACCTGCCGTTACTACACCTGCCGTTACTACACCTGCCAGAAAGGCAGAATTACTACACCTGCCATTACTACACCTGCCGCTACTACACCTGCCGTTACTACACCTGTCGTTACTACACCTGCCAGTAAGGCAGAATTACTACACCTGCCGTTGCTACACCTGCCGTTGCTACACCTGCCGTTGCTACACCTGCCGTTGCTACACCTGCCGTTGCTACACCTGCCGTTGCTACACCTGCCGTTGCTACACCTGCCGTTGCTACACCTGCCGTTGCTACACCTGCCGTTGCTACACCTGCCGTTGCTACACCTGCCGTTGCTACACCTGCCGCTACATTTACATTTTGCGCATTTAGCAGACGCTCTTATCCAGAGCGACTTACAATAAGTGCAGGCATTTCACATATAGCTAAAACACACATCAAAAAGGCAATAAGTACATTGTTCCTGGGTGGGTGCGGGGGGAAGTGCTAGAGATAGAAGGGGTGCTAGGAGAGGAGGAGTTGGTGATAATCGTAGAGGAATGATTCGGTAGTGAAGTTTCGAACAGGCGAGAGTTGTGGAGCTCCATTCATGGAGCTACTGGAGGTACAGTTTGAAGAGGAATGTTTTTAGACGTTTTTTGAAGATTGGTAGAGAATCCGATGATCTGATATCCAGAGTGGAGTTGTTCCACCATTGCGGGGCAAGCACGGAGAACAATTTAGACTGAGCAGATCGGGAGTTGCCCTCCTGTAGGGATGGCACTACCAAGAGGCCTGAGGTGGCAGAATGAAGTGCTCGCGTGGGTGTGTACGGCTTGATTAGTGACTGGATGTAGGAGGGAGCGGTTCCTCTTGCTGCCCCATAGGCTAGCACCATGGTTTTGTAGTGTATGCGTGCTTCGACCGGGAGCCAGTGTAGTGTGCGGAACAGCTGAGTGACGTGGGAGAACTTGATTGAAGATCAGGCGGGCTGCTGCATTTTGAATGAGTTGCAGGGGTTTGATGGCACACACTGGGAGACCAGCCAGAAGGGAGTTGCAGTAGTCGAGACGGGAGATGAGAAGTGCCTGGATCAGCACTTGTGCGGCTTCCTGCATAAGATACGGCCTTACTTTCCGAATGTTGTTGAGCAAGTACCTGCAAGACCGGGACACCGCCTTGATGTGTGCAGAAAATGAGAGTGAGTTGTCAAGGGTCACGCCAAGGTTTTTCCCACATTGGGTAGCGGGGACTGTGACGTTGTCTACCGTAATGGACAGATCCTGGAGCGGGCAGGCTCTTCCTTTGAAGAAGAGCAGTTCAGTTTTACCTAGGTTGAGTTTCAGATGGTTAGCAGACATCCAGGCTGAGATGTCAGTCAGACATGCAGAGATACGGGATGCTACCTGGGTGTCAGACTGTGGAAATGAGAAAAATTGTTGAGTATCATCTGCATAGCAGTGATGGGAGAGGCCATGAGAGGATATGACAGAGCCAAGAGACCGGGTGTATAAGGAGAAAAGGAGAGGGCCTAGGACCGATCCTTGGGGGACCCCAGTGACAAGGAGCTGCATGTTCGACGGCGAGCCTCGCCACACCACCTGGTAAAAACGGTCCGACAAGTAGGAGGAAAACCAGGAATGCACCGCTCCTGAGATTCCCAGGTCAGAGAGGGTGGAGAGCAGGATCTGATGGTTTACTGTGTCGAAGGCAGCAGATAGGTCTAGTAGAATGAGAACAGGGGAGAAAGAGTTGCCTTGGGCCTTGCGTAGGGCTTCAGTTACACAGAGCAGCGCTGTTTCAGTTGAGTGGCCCGTCTTGAATCCTGACTGGTTAGGATCCAGGAGATTGTTCTGCGAGAGGTAGGAGGACAGTTGGTCAGCTAAGACGCGTTCAAGCATTTTGGAAAGGAAGGACGAGAGGGACACAGGTCTGTAGTTGTTGACATCCGACGGGTCGAGAGACGGTTTCTTGAGGAGCGGGGTCACTCTGGCCATCTTGAAGTCGGAAGGGACACATCCTGAGGTTAGAGAAAAGTTTATTAGAGATGTGAGATATGGAAGAAGGTCCGTGGAGATGGACTGGAGGAGTGGGGAAGGGATAGGGTCAAGCATGTTGTCGGACGGCTGGATTGGACCAGTTGCAGGGTGACTTCCGGACTGAGCGTGGAGAAGGAACTCAGACCAGGGACAGAGTCAGTGTGAGGGGAAATAGCGATTTCTGGCGGATGGGTGAATGATGCCCGAATGTTGTCCACTTTCTGTTGAAAGTGGGTAAGAAAGTTGTCAGCTGAAAGGGACGATGACGGAGGAGTTGGAGGAGGGGTGAGGAGTGTGGAGAAGGTGGCTACTACACCTGCCGCTGCTACACCTGCCGTTGCTACACCTGCCGCTACTACACCTGCCAGAAAGGCAGAATTACTATACCTGCCGTTGCTACACCTGCCGGAAAGGCAGAATTACTACACCTGCCGTTGCTACACCTGCCGCTGCTACACCTGCCGCTACTACACCTGTTGTTACTACACCTGCCAGAAAGGCAGAATTACTACACATGCCATTACTACACCTACCATTGCTACACCTGCCGCTACTACACCTGCCGCTACTACACCTGCCGCTACTACACCTGCCAGAAAGGCAGAATTACTACACCTGCCGTTGCTACACCTGTCGTTGCTACACCTGCCGTTGCTACACCTACACCAAGGTTGGGCCAGATAGTCGTCTGGTTTTCACACTGCCAACATTTTGAGTTGAGGTACTGTTATGCCAAGATTCAGAGCTTGTAGGGAGTGTGTGCATGTGTGACATCACATCCTGTGTGTGCAGGTCCAGGAGGCTAATGCAGCGTTGGCTGACCAGGAGGAAGTAGCTCCGGTCCAGAGGAGGATCGAGCCGCGGTCAGCTGATGACTCGCTGTCTGGAGTGGTGCGCTGTCTCTGTTTTGCTGACACCTATCTGCGGGATGGTATGACCTGTCTGTCTGCTACACCTGTCTGTCTGCTACACCTGTCTGTCTGCTACACCTGTCTGTCTGCTACACCTGTCTGTCTGCTACACCTGTCTGTCTGCTACACCTGTCTGTCTGTCTGCTACACCTGTCTGTCTGCTACACCTGTCTGTCTGTCTGCTATACCTGTCTGTCTGTCTGCTATACCTGTCTGTCTGTCTGTCTGCTATACCTGTCTGTCTGTCTGTCTGCTATACCTGTCTGTCTGTCTGTCTGCTATACCTGTCTGTCTGTCTGCTACGTCTGCTACACCTGTCTGTCTGTCTACACCTGTCTGTCTGTCTGCTATACCTGTCTGTCTGTCTGCTACACCTGTCTGTCTGTCTGCTACACCTGTCTGCTACACCTGTCTGTCTGTCTGTCTGCTACACCTGTCTGCTTCACCTGTCTGTCTGTCTGCTTCACCTGTCTGTCTGTCTGCTACACCTGTCTGTCTGCTACACCTGTCTGTCTGTCTGTCTGCAGAAACTTGTCTGTCCTAGACATTGGAGAAGGTACTTGCATGTTTGTTTTTGCATTGATTCGTGTGTGTGTGTGTGTCGGCAGGTACACATCATGGCCCCACCCTCTGGGCGGGGACAAACTCAGGGAGTGTGTATGCCTATGCGCTGGAGGTTCCAGGCGTGTGTGTGGGGTCGAGCCGTGTGCTGGGTGAGGGCAGTGTGGAGGCCGTGTTGGGTAAAGAGATCCAGCTCATGCACCGGGCTCCGGTGGTCTCCATCGTGGTTCTGGACGGCCGGGGAAAACCCTTACCAGAACCCTACCAAGCATCCCTGGACCTGGCCACTGCACCAGACATGAGCAACACACATTCTGTCCTCATCGCTTCAGAGGAACAACTCAAGGTAAGCTGGACCGGGCTCCGTTAAGAGGCGGACCGGGCTCCGTTAGAGGCGGACCGGGCTCCGTTAGAGGCGGACCGGGCTCCGTTAGAGGCGGACCGGGCTCCGTTAGAGGCGGACCGGGCTCCGTTAGAGGCGGACCGGGCTCCGTTAGAGGCGGACCGGGCTCCGTTAGAGGCGGACCGGGCTCCGTTAGAGGCGGACCGGGCTCCGTTAGAGGCGGACCGGGCTCCGTTAGAGGCGGACCGGGCTCCGTTAGAGGCGGACCGGGCTCCGTTAGAGGCGGACCGGGCTCCGTTAGAGGCGGACCGGCTCCGTTAGAGGCGGACTGGCTCCGTTAGAGGCGGACCGGCTCCGTTAAGAGGCGGACCGGGCTCCGTTAGAGGCGGACCGGGCTCCGTTAGAGGCGGACCGGGCTCCGTTAGAGGCGGACTGGCTCCGTTAGAGGCGGACCGGGCTCCGTTAGAGGCGGACTGGCCGTTAGAGGCGGACCGGGCTCCGTTAGAGGCGGACCGGGCTCCGTTAGAGGCGGACCGGGCTCCGTTAGAGGCGGACCGGGCTCCGTTAGAGGCGGACCGGGCTCCGTTAGAGGCGGACCGGGCTCCGTTAAGAGGCGGACCGGCTCCGTTAAGGGCGGACTGGGACCGTTAAGAGGCGGACCGGAGGCGGACCGGGCTCCGTTAAGAGGCGGACCGGGCTCCGTTAAGAGGCGGACCGGGCTCCGTTAAGAGGCGGACCGGGCTCCGTTAAGAGGCGGACCGGGCTCCGTTAAGAGGCGGACCGGGCTCCGTTAAGAGGCGGACCGGGCTCCGTTAAGAGGCGGACCGGGCTCCGTTAAGAGGCGGACCGGGCTCCGTTAAGAGGCGGACCGGGCTCCGTTAAGAGGCGGACCGGGCTCCGTTAAGAGGCGGACCGGGCTCCGTTAAGAGGCGGACCGGGCTCCGTTAAGAGGCGGACCGGGCTCCGTTAAGAGGCGGACCGGGCTCCTTTAAGAGGCGGACCGGGCTCCTTTAAGAGGCGGACCGGGCTCCTTTATAAAGTGGTATACTCTATTTCTTTAGGTCTTCAGTCTTCATAAAGTGGTATACTCTATTTCTTTAGGTCTTCAGTCTTCATAAAGTGGTATACTCTATTTCTTTAGGTCTTCAGTCTTCATAAAGTCGTATACTTTATTTCTTTAGGTCTTCAGTCTTCATAAAGTCGTATACTTTATTTCTTTAGGTCTTCAGTCTTCCAAAAGTCAGTGCAAAGACCAAGTTTAAGCTGACAGCTCATGAGGGTTGTCGTGTGCGACGTGTTGCCATGGTGACAATGTATTCCACCACCCAGGAGGATTACAGCGAGAATACTCTGGTGTGCCTGACAAACCTGGGAGACCTGCACCTATTCACCGTACCGGCACTGAGACCACAGGTAGTCTGTCTGTCTGTTCACCGTACCGGCACTGAGACCACAGGTAGTCTGTCTGTCTGTTCACCGTACCGGCACTGAGACCACAGGTAGTCTGTCTGTCTGTTCACCGTACCGGCCCTGAGACCACAGGCAGTCTGTCTGTCTGTTCACCGTACCGGCCCTGAGACCACAGGTAGTCTGTCTGTGTTCACCGTACCGGCCCTGAGACCACAGGTAGTCTGTCTGTGTTCACCGTACCGGCCCTGAGACCACAGGTAGTCTGTCTGTCTGTTCACCGTATCGGCACTGAGACCACAGTAGTCTGGCTATCCTTCTGTCTTGTTTATGGGGTTTATTTCTGTCTGCAGGTTCGGTATGAATGCATCCGTAAAGAGGACATCAGTGGCATTGCTTCCTGTGTCTTCACTAAGTGTGGTCAGGGTGAGAAGAGACACACACACACCCATAAACACACACACCCATAAACACACACTCCATTTACATACTGTGTGTCTGTGTCTGTGTCTGTGTGTGTGTGTGTGTGTGTGTGTGTGTGTGTGTGTGTGTGTGTGTGTAGGGTTCTATCTGGTCTCTCCATCTGAGTATGAGCGGTTCTCTATGTCAGCCAAGGTGATCACTGAGCCACTATGTTCTGTTCAACTGGACCGACCTCTGGAACCCCAAAGCAGGTAAATCTACGACACACACACACTTGGTTAAACACAACACTATAAAAATAGGATTTAGTTCAACAACCATTACTGTGGGCTGGCTAAAGATCTGACCTCCCATCAAATGTCTGGGATTAGCGCTCATTTCTTGTCTGCTTTATTTCCCTAATGAAGGTTTTTGCAGTTTACTGTCATTCAGTTGCCTAGCACACTGGAACCTTTGCCCTCTAGAACCCCAGTGTTCTTTCACTTGCTGCTCTGATATTGTGTTGTCTCTACAGCAATGACGCCTCCATGGTTCCCCGGGCCAACGGAACCCTCCGGAACCAGGCTGAAGGTGAGTAAACCCTTCTGATAAGTCTTCAATATGAACAGTACTGATTTAACTTTCTGATTTACTAACCTTTGACCCCACAGGGTTTACTGAGGACCCCCAGACTGGCCTGTCCTCCCCCTTCCTGTCCTCCCCCCTGGATTCCCCCCTCAGCATGGCCGACCTCAGTTTAGACACCACAGGGGACCTCACAGTAGAGGATGTCAGAGACTACCTGGCGTAAGATTCACATACAAACACACATACACACTGCACACACGTGTACACACACGTGTACACATACACACATACACACTGCACACACGTGTACACACACACGTGTACACATACACACTGCACACACATACACACTGCACACACATACACATACACACTGCACACACGTGTACATACACACATACACACTGCACACACACACACACTGCACACACGTGTACACACACATACACACGTGTACACACACACACACTGCACACACACACTGCACACACTCTTCCACACACACACACACACACGTGTACACACACACACACACACACACGTGTCCACACACACACACACACACTGTAATGTAACTGTGTGTTTTGCAGAACTGTGGATGAGGCAGAGAATAACTTGAGGAACATCACAGAAGAGGAAACACACTCACCTGGTATCCTTATCAACTGACCAGGTGAACAGACCAGCGGGGCACACACCCAGAAACACACTCACCTGGTATCCTTATCAACTGACCAGGTGAACAGACCAGCGGGGCACACACCCAGAAACACACTCACCTGGTATCCTTATCAACTGACCAGGTGAACAGACCAGCGGGGCACACACCCAGAAACACACTCACCTGGTATCCTTATCAACTGACCAGGTGAACAGACCAGCGGGGCACACACCCAGAAACACACTCACCTGGTATCCTTATCAACTGACCAGGTGAACAGACCAGCAGGGCACAAACTAGGCTTAATCTGTACCTGTTCACCCCCTTTATAATGGTGATATTAATTCTACCCCCCCAAGTTTCCGGAGCTTGATGGTTTTCTATTCTATCATCATGTATTTTGCTCACCTGGTATCCTAAAATAACCCTAAATAAGTCTCTGTGCAGTGGGTTGCAGTGAAAAAACCAATAAGTGGAACTGACTTTAAAGTGCCGAATTTGAGGGGCTTATATGCTATGTAGTGTAAAAAAATCCAGTCTCCTGCCCCCTAGTGGACACTTCTGAAAAAACACATCTCTTTCTTCTGCCCCCTAGTGGACCCATCTGTTAATACACTTCCCTTCTGCCCCCTAGTGGACCCATCTGATAATACACATCTCTTTCTTCTGCCCCCTAGTGGACACTTCTGATAATACACATCCCTTTCTTCTGCCCCCTAGTGGACCCATCTGATAATACACATCCCTTTCTTCTGCCCCCTAGTGGACCCATCTGATAATACACATCCCTTTCTTCTGCCCCCTAGTGGACCCATCTGATAATACACATCTCTTTCTTCTGCCCCCTAGTGGACACTTCTGATGATACACATCCCTTTCTCCTGCCCCCTAGTGGACACTTCTGATAATACACATCCCTTCTGCCCCCTAGTGGACACTTCTGATAATACACATTTCTTTCTTCTTCCCCCTAGTGGACACTTCTGATAATACACATCCCTTTCTTCTTCCCCCTAATGGACACTTCTGATAATACACATCCCTTTCTTCTGCCCCCTAGTGGACCCATCTGATAATACACATCTGTTTCTTCTGCCCCCTAGTGGACACTTCTGATAATACACATCTGTTTCTTCTGCCCCCTAGTGGACACTTCTGATGATACACCTCCCTTTCTTCTGCCCTCTAGTGGACACTTCTGATAATACACATCCCTTCTGCCCCCTAGTGGACCCATCTGATAATACACATCCCTTCTGCCCCCTAGTGGACCCATCTGATAATACACATCCCTTTCTTCTGCCCCCTAGTGGACCCATCTGATAATACACATCTGTTTCTTCTGCCCCCTAGTGGACACTTCTGATGATACACATCCCTTTCTTCTGCCCCCTAGTGGACACTTCTGATAATACACATCCCTTTCTTCTTCCCCCTAATGGACACTTCTGATAATACACATCCCTTTCTTCTGCCCCCTAGTGGACCCATCTGATAATACACATCTGTTTCTTCTGCCCCCTAGTGGACACTTCTGATGATACACATCCCTTTCTTCTGCCCCCTAGTGGACACTTCTGATAATACACATCCCTTTCTTCTGCCCTCTAGTGGACACTTCTGATAATACACATCCCTTCTGCCCCCTAGTGGACACTTCTGATAATACACATCTGTTTCTTCTGCCCTCTAGTGGACACTTCTGATAATACACATCCCTTCTGCCCCCTAGTGGACCCATCTGATAATACACATCCCTTTCTTCTGCCCCCTAGTGGACCCATCTGATAATACACATCCCTTTCTTCTGCCCCCTAGTGGACACTTCTGATGATACACATCCCTTTCTTCTGCCCCCTAGTGGACACTTCTGATAATACACATCCCTTTCTTCTTCCCTCTAATGGACACTTCTGATAATACACATCCCTTTCTTCTGCCCCCTAGTGGACCCATCTGATAATACACATCTGTTTCTTCTGCCCCCTAGTGGACACTTCTGATGATACACATCCCTTTCTTCTGCCCCCTAGTGGACACTTCTGATAATACACATCCCTTTCTTCTGCCCTCTAGTGGACACTTCTGGTGATACACATCTAACATCACATTTACATTGCAGGTCACACATGTTTTTGTGTCGAGGAGATCCTTCTCATAGCATCCCAAAATCTGATCCTGTAATGAACTCTCCTTGAATGACCAACGTCATACGTTTAGACCTAAATATTATTGAAGTTGTTTTTAACAGTCATCTGTATTGAATACGCTTTCTGTCTCTTACATGCAGGTCTGCTGTGGGAGGACATTGACTGCTCTGGATGACAACAGATGGACACTAGCTGCTATACATTCCAACTAGCAGTGTATACCAGTACACCTAACAGATGGACACTAGCTGCTATACATTCCAACTAGCAGTGTATACCAGTACACCTAACAGATGGACACTAGCTGCTATACATTCCAACTAGCAGTGTATACCAGTACACCTAACAGATGGACACTAGCTGCTATACATTCCAACTAGCAGTGTATACCAGTACACCTAACAGATGGACACTAGCTGCTATACATTCCTACTGGCAGTGTATACCAGTACACCTAACAGATGGACACTAGCTGCTATACATTCCAACTAGCAGTGATGGACACTATACCCAACTAGTACACCTAACAGATGGACACTAGCTGCTATACATTCCTACTAGCAGTGTATACCAGTACACCTAACAGATGTACACTAGCTGCTACACCAACTAGCTTCCTACTGGCAGTGTATACAGATGATGGACACTAGCTGCTATACATTCCAACTAGCAGTGTATACCAGTACACCTAACAGATGGACACTAGCTGCTATACATTCCTACTGGCAGTGTATACCAGTACACCTAACAGATGGACACTAGCTGCTATACATTCCAACTAACAGATGGACAGTGTATACCCTACTGGCAGTGTAGTACACCTAACAGATGGACACTAGCTGCTATACATTCCAACTAGCAGTGTATACCAGTACACCTAACAGATGTACACTAGCTGCTATACAGATGGACACTAGGCTGTATACCAGTACACCTAACAGATGGACACTAGCTGCTATACATTCCAACTAGCAGTGTATACCAGTACACCTAACAGATGGACACTAGCTGCTATACATTCCTACTGGCAGTGTATACCAGTACACCTAACAGATGGACACTAGCTGCTATACATTCCTACTAGCAGTGTATACCAGTACACCTAACAGATGGACACTAGCTGCTATACATTCCAACTAGCAGTGTATACCAGTACACCTAACAGATGGACACTAGCTGCTATACATTCCAACTAGCAGTGTATACCAGTACACCTAACAGATGGACACTAGCTGCTATACATTTCAACTGGCAGTTTTCTCTCCTTTCTCTCTTCTCTCTCACTGAACGTGTAGGTTGAGGGAATGATGTATGGATGGAGACAGAAGATGGAGGGAAAGGAAAAATGTATCAATGCAGGAAGTAATGAGGTAGAGCAAGATGTACTGTCTTATCAAGATGAGGTGTTCCATAGAGTTCCAGTGTGTTCCATAGAGTTCCAGTGTGTTCCATAGAGTTCCAGTGTGTTCCATAGAGTTCCAGTGTGCTCCATAGAGTTCCAGTGTGTTCCATAGAGTTCCATAGAGTTCCAGTGTGTTCCATAGAGTTCCAGTGTGTTCCATAGAGTTCCAGTGTGTTGGTGCTGTTATGCAGTATTACATGTAGTTAACATGAAGGAACTAACAAATAAGATTTTTCTATTGAGATGTTGCCATAGATGCAGTATGTTTTCTATATGTCTGAGTATAGCTATTTTATATATCAATAGATCTGAGAGGTATATTGAAATCTGAGAGGTCATGTTTAAACTCTGTCTGTTCTGTTATTGTCTGTCTGAATTAAGCATTAACCACCTAAAGCGCTAACCCGTTAACTACTTACAGTTAATTTGTTAGACTGTCTTAATGGAGAGCAAATGCTATGTCTGGATGTAGCGCTAACTAATAGCTGTTAGATAGATAATTGTTAGCTAAGGCTGTTTGAAGAGCGAACTATTCACTTCCTGTTAGAAAGCTAATTGTTAGCTAATTAACTTTTTATGTAGATGAAGTCCAAACAGTTAACGCTGGATTGAGATTCATATAGTAAATAAATGCAATGTCTGTCTGGGGAGCTTACAATAAGCTAACTAACTCGCTATAAGAAAAAGCCTGTTTGTTTCCAACTTTTTTGGTGGATAAATTAGATGGGCAACTTCTTTAAATGCTTTCTCTCGTATCTCGGGTTGTTTTGAGAAAAAAAACATGATGAACAATATATGATGAAGGAATTGGCTTTCTTCTTTGTTCCCTGAGGCTAACCGCTAAGGATGGCCCTGAGGCTAACCGCTAAGGATGGCCCTGAGGCTAACCGCTAAGGATGGCCCTGAGGCTAACCGCTAAGGATGGCCCTGAGGCTAGTTGATTCTAGGAATACTGGCAGTCTGGCTTAATGGATAAGCAGGGTTTCCTACATATTCAGGCAACAGATTGTTTTAACCCCTTTTTTTACTTTTACTGTGTAAAATATATTTAGGTTGGGACCTCGAGATGGGTGCAGGCTGATTTGTAGTGAACTTGGAACCTGTCAATATAGTTACCGATAGGCAGTATTCCAAATATGGGGTCATGTGACCTCTGTGTCAAGAGGTCTAACTTGCAATTGTAGCAGAACTGTCGCTCGTGTCTGTAACTAACCCTTATAGCCAATTTAACCAGAAAGGACCTTGAAATTGATTCTTTCTGTAGTTTTAATTAGATTTTCTAGAATTACTGATGGAGAATGTTAATAAAGTATTTACTCCTAAACATGCTTCTAATTGTGTCAGATTTATTGTTGGCGAGGACAGAAGTTGCTTTTGGAGTGTATACGGAGTTACTGAACTTAAGGTGTCTATAAAGTCAGACCTATATTAGCTGTTGCACAAATGTGGCATTATAAATAAGTCTCACAGTAAATAGTAATTTATGAAATAAGTTCCCTGAAATAAATAAGTAACCCTGTGAAAAACATCCTTTTGAAATTGACTCGTCATATATTGCATTGTAAATTAATTTACACATATGATATCTATATATTTCAGCCATATTTATTAAATATTGACTTAAATGGAATTCCATAGTTCTACAGTGAAGGGTACTCAATATTATTTACTGAGCCCCTCTACCCAGGGTTGAAACATTATCATTACATATAAGGATCTGTTAGACAGTTGAAACCTTATCATTACCTATAAGGATCTGTTAGACAGCTGAAACATTATCATTACATATAAGGATCTGTTAGACAGTTGAAACCTTATCATTACCTATAAGGATCTGTTAGACAGCTGAAACATTATCATTACATATAAGGTTCTGTTAGACAGCTGAAACATTATCATTACCTATAAGGATCTGTTAGACAGCTGAAACATTATCATTACCTATAAGGATCTGTTAGACAGCTGAAACATTATCATTACATATAAGGATCTGTTAGACAGCTGAAACATTATCATTACCTATAAGGATCTGTTAGACAGCTGAAACATTATCATTATTACCTATAAGGATCTGTTAGACAGCTGAAACATTATCATTACCTATAAGGATCTGTTAGACAGCTGAAACATTATCATTACCTATAAGGATCTGTTAGACAGCTGAAACATTATCATTACCTATAAGGATCTGTTAGACAGCTGAAACATTATCATTACCTATAAGGATCTGTTAGACAGCTGAAACATTATCATTACATATAAGGATCTGTTAGACAGCTGAAACATTATCATTACCTATAAGGATCTGTTAGACAGCTGAAACATTATCATTACCTATAAGGATCTGTTAGACAGCTGAAACATTATCATTACCTATAAGGATCTGTTAGACAGCTGAAACATTATCATTACATATAAGGATCTGTTAGACAGCTGAAACATTATCATTACCTATAAGGATCTGTTAGACAGCTGAAACATTATCATTACCTATAAGGATCTGTTAGACAGCTGAAACATTATCATTACCTATAAGGATCTGTTAGACAGCTGAAACATTATCATTACCTATAAGGATCTGTTAGACAGCTGAAACATTATCATTACCTATAAGGATCTGTTAGACAGCTGAAACATTATCATTACCTATAAGGATCTGTTAGACAGCTGAAACATTATCATTACCTATAAGGATCTGTTAGACAGCTGAAACATTATCATTACATATAAGGATCTGTTAGACAGCTGAAACATTATCATTACCTATAAGGATCTGTTAGACAGCTGAAACATTATCATTACATATAAGGATCTGTTAGACAGCTGAAACATTATCATTACCTATAAGGATCTGTTAGACAGCTGAAACATTATCATTACATATAAGGATCTGTTAGACAGCTGAAACATTATCATTACATATAAGGATCTGTTAGACAGCTGAAACATTATCATTACCTATAAGGATCTGTTAGACAGCTGAAACATTATCATTACCTATAAGGATCTGTTAGACAGCTGAAACATTATCATTACCTATAAGGATCTGTTAGACAGCTGAAACATTATCATTACATATAAGGATCTGTTAGACAGCTGAAACATTATCATTACATATAAGGATCTGTTAGACAGCTGAAACATTATCATTACCTATAAGGATCTGTTAGACAGCTGAAACATTATCATTACCTATAAGGATCTGTTAGACAGCTGAAACATTATCATTACCTATAAGGATCTGTTAGACAGCTGAAACATTATCAGTACCTATAAGGATCTGTTAGACAGCTGAAACATTATCATTACCTATAAGGATCTGTTAGACAGCTGAAACATTATCATTACCTATAAGGATCTGTTAGACAGCTGAAACATTATCATTACCTATAAGGATCTGTTAGACAGCTGAAACATTATCATTACCTATAAGGATCTGTTAGACAGCTGAAACATTATCATTACCTATAAGGATCTGTTAGACAGCTGAAACATTATCATTACCTATAAGGATCTGTTAGACAGCTGAAACATTATCATTACCTATAAGGTTCTGTTAGACAGTTGTGACTGAGATTCAACAACACTCTATCTGATCAAAATACATTTTAGACTGAGTTTTGTGTTCAAAATACATTTTTCATAGTTTTATGTAACAAACTTTTATTAAATATGTTAGATCTAAACATTTCACAGATTTACAAAATAAAAAATGTAAGTGTGTTTCCTCAGTAACTCTGTAACTCGTCTGTTTCCGTGAAGACAGAAAGGCAGTAGTTAGAGACGGTGCTGTTTCAGTGAGGTGATCGGACCTGTGTGGCTCTGAGACGTCTAACCTGTGGGGTTCTGACCCGTCTGACCAATGGGATCGGATCTGTGGGGCTCTGACCAATGGGATCGGATCTGTGGGGTTCTGACCAATGGGATCGGATCTGTGGGGCTCTGACCAATGGGATCGGATCTGTGGGGTTCTGACCAATGGGATCGGATCTGTGGGGTTCTGACCCGTCTGACCTGTGGGGCTCTGAGCCGTCTAACCTGTGAGGTTCTGACCCGTCTAACCTGTGAGGTTCTGACCTGTGGGGCTCTGACCCATGGGATTTGACCTGTGGGGCTTTGACCAATGTGATCGGACCTTTTGTGCTCTGACCAATGGGATCGGACCTGTGAGGTTCTGACGGTCTGACCTGTGGGGCTCTGAGCCAATCCGGTTGCTAGATCAAATCCCAGAGCTTTGTAATTCCTGTATATCACACGCACAACCCTGGAAATATTAGGGTTATAGAAATGTTTTAACGGTTTAAATAACTAAAGATGAGTGAACTAAAACAGGAATTGAGTATGGTTTGGCATTCAGCCTGTAGGGGGCAGTGTAAGCCCACAGGACCTCAAATGGTGATAAGCAACATCAAGCGGCCCCATCTCCAGAGAGCACCTCAACTGTTTTGATAGGATCTTTGACATGGTTGTAACCTTAATGTGAAGGACGGGACAAAGGTTCTTTCTAGAGAATTTGAGGGAAGTCGCGGAGAGGAGATCATCTCTTCAGACTATCAGAGGGAATTCCAGGAGAGGAGATCATCTCTTCAGACTATCAGAGGGAATTCCTGGAGGGGGCTTAGGGGCTTTTGGGATTCCAGGCAGCAGGTTCTCTGGTAGCTGAAACAACAAATGCCCCCTATACCCCTTATAGGGCACTAGGGTGATATATCATGCCATTTGGGATACAGAATATCAACAGTAGTCAGTGACAAAACTCTATACTTGACATGTAAACCTTTGAATAAATTATATAATTTCAAGCTGTATGGAATCACTCTGCGTCATCAGAGATGCAGACATGTTACAGAAGACAGATGAACAGTCCAGAAGAGTCCAGAAGAGTGTTCTGAAACTGTTGACCCACGGTCTAATCCTGTCTCTTTTGTTCAGGCATTTGACCAGTGGCCTTTAGATACGTTGGTCCAATAAGACAAATAGCCTCCATTAAACCTCGAGGACAACAGGTGGCACCAAATTATACTGAATAGAGTGATGAAGACTTCTCTCCTCTTGGTTCTTCTCTTGATTACATTATTCTTCATTACTATATTATTTGTTCAACCCTGTTTAACAGATGTCTTAACTACCCAGCTCCTGAGTTTGTTGTTCGGCAACGTTTGTAATAAATTGAACAAATCAAAACGTCTATACCCGAATCATCATGTATGTATCCTCACTTCCACCCTATATAGTACACTACCAGGTTCTATTGTAGTACACAGGGAACCGACAAACACATCTTAGACAGCACAGTCTTACGCCAGCACAAAAAAGTTTCATCCTCAGTTCATCCTCCTAGCCACCAGGGGGCAGTAGTGGAGGTGACGCTACCCAAGCCGCCTATTTCCTGTGGGCGGGCCCAGCTCTGACTTGATGTCAGGACTAAGAGCACTCCATCCTGTGTCTCGACACTGCTGCATCACAGGACAGGCGCTATGATGCTGAGAACACACATCTGCTGTAGACCACACCCCTGCCAGCAGGTGGTCCACCCAGCTCTGCAGTGCTGGCCCTGTCAGTGAGGCATTAAGCTCTGCCTCCTCCACCTGTCCTAGATGTACCGGGAGGTTGAGGATCGGGTTGAGGCCGTGGAAACTCTGATCCATATATGAGTTACGGAGTGGACCACTGTGGAACTTTACTGTATTTTCTAGAAAGAGATGGGGTGGGAAAGAGATATTAGGAGAGAGAGAGAGATGGGAGATACTTTAGATGTGTGTGTTCTCACCATGGCTTATGGGGTTCTGATGGTGGTTCTCTTCTTTAGATGTGTGTGTTCTCACCATGGCTTATGGGGTTCTGATGGTGGTTCTCTACTTTAGATGTGTGTGTTCTCACCATGGCTTATGGGGTTCTGATGGTGGTTCTCTACTTTAGATGTGTGTGTTCTCACCATGGCTTATGGGGTTCTGATGGTGGTTCTCTACTTTAGATGCGTGTGTTCTCACCATGGCTTATGGGGTTCTGATGGTGGTTCTCTACTTTAGATGTGTGTGTTCTCACCATGGCTTATGGGGTTCTGATGGTGGTTCTCTACTTTAGATGTGTGTGTTCTCACCATGGCTTATGGGGTTCTGATGGTGGTTCTCTACTTTAGATGCGTGTGTTCTCAACATGGCTTATGGGGTTCTGATGGTGGTTCTCTACTTTAGATGTGTGTGTTCTCACCATGGCTTATGGGGTTCTGATGGTGGTTCTCTACTTTAGATGTGTGTGTTCTCACCATGGCTTATGGGGTTCTGATGGTGGTTCTCTACTTTAGATGTGTGTGTTCTCACCATGGCTTATGGGGTTCTGATGGTGGTTCTCTACTTTAGATGTGTGTGTTCTCACCATGGCTTATGGGGTTCTGATGGTGGTTCTCTACTTTAGATGTGTGTGTTCTCACCATGGCTTATGGGTTTCTGATGGTGGTTCTCTACTTTAGATGCGTGTGTTCTCACCATGGCTTATGGGGTTCTGATGGGGTTCTGATGGTGGTTCTCTCACCATGGCTTATGGGTTTCTGATGGTGGTTCTCACCATGGCTTATGGGGTTCTGAGATGTGTGTGTTCTCACCATGGCTTATGGGGTTCTGATGGTGGTTCTCTACTTTAGATGTGTGTGTTCTCACCATGGCTTATGGGGTTCTGATGGTGGTTCTCTACTTTAGATGTGTGTGTTCTCACCATGGCTTATGGGGTTCTGATGGTGGTTCTCTACTTTAGATGTGTGTGTTCTCACCATGGCTTATGGGGTTCTGATGGTGGTTCTCTACTTTAGATGTGTGTGTTCTCACCATGGCTTATGGGGTTCTGATGGTGGTTCTCTACTTTAGATGTGTGTGTTCTCACCATGGCTTATGGGGTTCTGATGGTGGTTCTCTACTTTAGATGTGTGTGTTCTCACCATGGCTTATGGGGTTCTGATGGTGGTTCTCTCACTTTAGATGTGTGTGTTCTCACCATGGCTTATGGGGTTCTGATGGTGGTTCTCTACTTTAGATGTGTGTGTTCTCACCATGGCTTATGGGGTTCTGATGGTGGTTCTCTACTTTAGATGTGTGTGTTCTCACCATGGCTTATGGGGTTCTGATGGTGGTTCTCTACTTTAGATGTGTGTGTTCTCACCATGGCTTATGGGGTTCTGATGGTGGTTCTCTACTTTAGATGTGTGTGTTCTCACCATGGCTTATGGGGTTCTGATGGTGGTTCTCTACTTTAGATGTGTGTGTTCTCACCATGGCTTATGGGGTTCTGATGGTGGTTCTCTACTTTAGATGTGTGTGTTCTCACCATGGCTTATGGGGTTCTGATGGTGGTTCTCTACTTTAGATGTGTGTGTTCTCACCATGGCTTATGGGGTTCTGATGGTGGTTCTCTACTTTAGATGTGTGTGTTCTCACCATGGCTTATGGGGTTCTGATGGTGGTTCTCTACTTTAGATGTGTGTGTTCTCACCATGGCTTATGGGGTTCTGATGGTGGTTCTCTACTTTAGATGTGTGTGTTCTCACCATGGCTTATGGGGTTCTGATGGTGGTATTCTATAGGTGAAACCACAAAGCTGGTGGAGGCCAGCAGGTTCCAATGATCCAGCACTTGAACGTTCCACACGCCTGGTCGTAACGGCCGGTTTAACGGGGGGCGGTAGTGTGTGTACTCTGCTCCGCCTTCCACCAGGATGTCGTATGTGGTTGCTATGACGTTGGTAGGGTCCACCCAGACAACGGTTACCGTGACGTTTTGGCCTCTGCCCCAGCGTTGAATAGAAACTGGCTCATCCATGGGGCCCAGAAGGCTCCCAAAGTTACGGAACATTCTCTCCTTGGCATCCCAATCGGTTCCCACCTAATAGCAGGTGACAGAAAGTGAGAAGGAAATGTATATTATTATTTAAGACAAAATTCTATTTTCCCTAATGCAGACCAGCACATAAAATGTACAAAATTATTGGTTTCTCACTGCAGCAAAGTGCAATCTGTTGACTGTGGAGGTTGTCAGGGCCAGTGTAAAATGGTTGCTAGGAGTGACCCAGGTTTCTATGGTCTCCAGCTGGCTGGTTGCTAGGTTACTAGTATGTTGACGAACGAGGTAGCCTTGAAACACGTCTGACAGGAAGTACAGGTGGACAGACACCGGGTGGCCCCTGGAAATATACCTGCGATACCACAAATATTATACACATAGACACAATATATTAGCATCCAAAGCTTGGAGTCCCATATTAACCCATAGAGTCCCATATTATCCCATAGAGTCCCATATTAACCCATAGTCCAATATTAACCCATAGAGTCCCATATTATCCCATAGAGTCCCATATTAACCCATAGAGTCCCATATTAACCCATAGAGTCCCATATTAACCCATAGTCCCATATTAACCCATAGAGTCCCATATTAACCCATAGAGTCCCATATTATCCCATAGAGTCCCATATTATCCCATAGAGTCCCATATTATCCCATAGAGTCCCATATTATCCCATCGAGTCCCATATTAACCCATAGTCCAATATTAACCCATAGAGTCCCATATTATCCCATAGAGTCCCATATTAACCCATAGAGTCCCATATTAACCCATAGAGTCCCATATTAACCCATAGAGTCCCTATTATCCCATAGAGTCCCATATTAACCCATAGAGTCCCATATTAACCCATAGAGTCCCATATTAACCCATAGAGTCCCATATTATCCCATAGAGTCCCAAATTAACCCATAGAGTCCCATATTAACCCATAGAGTCCCATATTAACCCATAGAGTCCCATATTAACCCATAGAGTCCCATATTAACCCATAGAGTCCCATATTAACCCATAGAGTCCCATATTAACCCATAGAGTCCCATATTATCCCATAGAGTCCCATATTAACCCATAGAGTCCCTATTATCCCATAGAGTCCCATATTAACCCATAGTCCCATATTAACCCATAGAGTCCCATATTAACCCATAGAGTCCCATATTAACCCATAGAGTCCCTATTATCCCATAGAGTCCCATATTAACCCATAGAGTCCCATAGTCCCACAACATTTACACACTTACATTGCTAACATACAGACTGACCTGCAGTGGTTGTCATCCAGACGGCCCTGCAGTGATGTGGCAGCGTGTGATAGGCCCATGCGGGTGAAGGCGTTGTAATGTGTCAGCTGGCTGTCTGATAGGCTGGCCACACTGTCCGTCTCGTCATACACATTCTCCCAGTAAGACTGGAGTCCCGGAGTTCCCTGGATGAGAGAGGAAGAGTGTGTGTGTGTGTTATGGAAAAGTGCGTGTGTGTTCTGTGTATTATGGAAGTGTGTGTGTGTGTGTTCTGTGTATTTGGAAGTGTGTGTGTGTGTGTTCTGTGTGTATGTTGTTTGTGTTTACTGCCCACCTGCGGATAAGGCCCAAACAGGAAGCTGTCCAGCAGGTTAATTATCTCTTGGTTCACACTAGCCTCAAACTTTCTAGCAAAAAATGTAGGCCTTGACGTTTGCTGTGGAGAGAGTTAGGAAGTTATGACAAAGACAGACAGGGAAAACAGAAGGCAGCTAGCACACGGCTAGTTGTGTCATTAGCCTTGACAGAGAAATGGCTTTTGATGCTGGCACTAATGTCATAACTCTGCTCATGTTGTGTGTGTCACCTGAAAGCGTGGCAGGTCCTGAGGTTTGAAGTCGTTGGGGGAGCAGCCACACCAGTCCACTATGTGTTTATACTGACACTTACATCCCAGCTTCCTGTTCCAGTTGGTGATGCGGAGGTTGTTGTCCACTCTGCTATTACAGTGAACACTGTTCTCTAACACTGTGTGGAAGAATGACTGGGAAGACGGAGATAGAGTCAGAGATGGAGAGAGTTGGAGGGAGAGGGAGAACGGGTGAGAGAAGGAGAGGGAGAGAGGGTGCGGGAGAGAGAGAGGGGGAGAACGGGAGAGAGAGAGAGAGGGAGAGAGGGAGAGAGAGAGGGGGAGAGAGTGAGAGGGTGTTATTGCATTAGTGAAACACAGGCTATGTCTTCCATGCTTTTACAGTAACAGTGTCCTATACCATGTGGGAGAATAACTTGAGGAATGTAGAGAGAGTTTGTGTGTGTGTGTGTGTGTGTGTGTGTGTGTGTGTGTGTGTGTGTGTGTGTGTGTGTGTGTGTGTGTGTGTGTGTGTGTGTGTGTGTGTGTGTGTGTGTGTGTGTGTGTGTGTGTGTGTGTGTGTGTGTGTGTGTGTGTCGAAGAGATAGAGACAGTGAATAGGGAAATGTGTGTGTATGTTACCTCAGCAGGTAAGTGTATGTATGTTACCTCAGCAGGTAAGAGTGTGTGTGTTACCTCAGCAGGTAAGAGTGTGTATATTACCTCAGCAGGTAAGTGTGTGTATGTTACCTCAGCAGGTAAGAGTGTGTGTGTTACCTCAGCAGGTAAGAGTGTGTGTGTTACCTCAGCAGGTAAGTGTGTGTATGTTACCTCAGCAGGTAAGAGTGTGTATATTACCTCAGCAGGTAAGAGTGTGTATGTTACCTCAGCAGGTAAGAGTGTGTGTGTTACCTCAGCAGGTAAGAGTGTGTGTGTTACCTCAGCAGGTAAGAGTGTGTGTGTTACCTCAGCAGGTAAGAGTGTGTGTGTTACCTCAGCAGGTAAGAGTGTGTGTGTTACCTCAGCAGGTAAGAGTGTGTGTGTTACCTCAGCAGGTAAGAGTGTGTGTATTACCTCAGCAGGTAAGAGTGTGTATATTACCTCAGCAGGTAAGAGTGTGTATGTTACCTCAGCAGGTAACAGTGTGTATATTACCTCAGCAGGTAACAGTGTGTATATTACCTCAGCAGGTAAGAGTGTGTGTGTTACCTCAGCAGGTAAGAGTGTGTATATTACCTCAGCAGGTAAGAGTGTGTGTGTTACCTCAGCAGGTAACAGTGTGTATATTACCTCAGCAGGTAAGAGTGTGTGTGTTACCTCAGCAGGTAAGAGTGTGTATATTACCTCAGCAGGTAACAGTGTGTATATTACCTCAGCAGGTAACAGTGTGTATATTACCTCAGCAGGTAACAGTGTGTATATTACCTCAGCAGGTAACAGTGTGTATATTACCTCAGCAGGTAAGAGTGTGTGTGTTACCTCAGCAGGTAAGAGTGTGTATATTACCTCAGCAGGTAACAGTGTGTACGTGTAGAAGCGCTTCATGCTGACAACCAGCTCATCCTGAGAGCTGATGATATAATCCACAAACATGCGGTTTAAAATGAACCAATCAGAGCCTCCGTCGACCATGATGCCTTCTGGGATCTTGCGGTCACCTAGACGCCACATGTGCGTGTCACACTCAAAGAAGACTCGATCCAGGCCTTGTTTACGGATGAATCTGGGAGAAACACACTTTGATTTTAGTCACTACATTTGCAGTTTGGCACAGTTTGGTAAAGTTAAATAACACATGATTTGCAAATCTCACCGTGTGTTGTCTCTGCCATGGGATTTGATGAAGTTCATGTCCCGGTACTTACTCAGAAAGCCCACCAGCTGCTCATTCGTCCTAAAGGGGGCAGACATGTGTCAATCAGTCACACAGCCAATCATCTGGCCTAAAGCTCTTTAAGCAACTCTCTCTCTCCCCACAATCAATCCCAGATATTTTAGATATATTATTATATATATTTATATTATTTTAATTGTTAATTAATGCAACTTACAACCTTTTCAATTTAATTGGATTCATTTACAAAGCAAGTTAAAAGCTGGACACAAAAGTGGCACTAGTCGGGTTAAGGCAACATTTACGTATCCTAGCAACTAAAGGGCCTGTATCTGAAATGTCTTTCGATCTGTCCTTGAGAAATGCTCTTAACCCTAATTGCTTTGGCGTGGTCATCAATAATGTCTGATCCACTGTCAGAGGTTGTCCTCAGGCAGTCATGAACACACACACATGTGAAACATCACCCAGAAATACATGTTGCCGATTCCTTTCCCTTAACTTACCTTTAATTCAATTACATCCCATCTATGCGTAAACTAAACCTAACCAGTAACCCAAACCTAGCCCTAAACCTAACCAGTAACCCAAACCTAGCCCTAAACCTAACCAGTAACCCAAACCTAGCCCTAAACACCTAACCCCAACACAAAGACTAACCAGTAACCCAAACCTAGCCCTAAACCCTAACCCCAACACAAAGACTAACCAATAAACTAAACCTAGCCCTAAACCTAACCAGTAACCCAAACCTAGCCCTAAACCTAACCAGTAACCCAAACCTAGCCCTAACACCTAACCCCAACACAAAGACTAACCAGTAACCCAAACCTAGCCCTAAACCCTAACCCCAACACAAAGACTAACCAATAAACTAAACCTAGCCCTAAACCTAACCAGTAACCCAAACCTAGCCCTAACACCTAACCCCAACACAAAGACTAACCAGTAACCCAAACCTAGCCCTAAACCCTAACCCCAACACAAAGACTAACCAGTAACCCAAACCTAGCCCTAAACCCTAACCCCAACACAAAGACTAACCAATAACCCAAACCTAGCCCTAAACCCTAACCCCAACACAAAGACTAACCAATAACCCAAACCTAGCCCTAACCCCAACACAAAGACTAACCAATAACCTAAACCTAGCCCTAACCCCAACACAAAGACTAACCAATAACCTAAACCTAGCCCTAACCCCAACACAAAGACTAACCAATAACCTAAACCTAGCCCTAACCCCAACACAAAGACTAACCAATAACCTAGCCCTAACACCTAACCCCAACACAAAGACTAACCAGTAACCCAAACCTAGCCCTAAACCCTAACCCCAACACAAAGACTAACCAATAACCCAAACCTAGCCCTAAACCCTAACCCCAACACAAAGACTAACCAATAACCCAAACCTAGCCCTAACCCCAACACAAAGACTAACCAATAACCTAAACCTAGCCCTAACCCCAACACAAAGACTAACCAATAACCTAAACCTAGCCCTAACCCCAACACAAAGACTAACCAATAACCTAAACCTAGCCCTAACCCCAACACAAAGACTAACCAATAACCTAAACCTAGCCCTAACCCCAACACAAAGACTAACCAGTAACCCAAACCTAGCCCTAACCCCAACACAAAGACTAACCAATAACCTAAACCTAGCCCTAACCCCAACACAAAGACTAACCAATAACCTAAACCTAGCCCTAACCCCAACACAAAGACTAACCAATAACCTAAACCTAGCCCTAACCCCAACACAAAGACTAACCAATAACCTAAACCTAGCCCTAACCCCAACACAAAGACTAACCAATAACCTAAACCTAGCCCTAACCCCAACACAAAGACTAACCAATAACCTAAACCTAGCCCTAACCCCAACCCAAAACCTAACCAATAACCAAAAATAACACTATGCCCAAAAGTGAGAATTTCTTAAACCTAACGTTTGAGCCAGAGATCACATTTTCCCTACGAACATTAACATGGATCACACACACACACACACACACACACACACACGTCATTACAGAGTATTGACGAGGGCAAAATAACATGACTATGGAAACAAGTGTATTTTGGCCTGAGGGACTTTCAGGGTTTCTGATTGGTTAACTTTCATCAGATGAGGGGTGCAGTTCTTTTTATTATGACCCAATAAGCATTATACTATGAAGGACCAAACCCTAACCCTAACCCTAACCCTAACCTGCCATAATTAGAAACAAATGTATCTAGTGTATCTGTATCTTTTCCCTATATAGGGTTAGGGTTAGGGTTAGGGTTAAGGTTAGGGTTAGAACAGATCTCACTGTGCTAACCTGATGGGGTAATCGGCTGCGCTGAGGTTGATGAAGAAGTCCCACTTCCAGTCGGCCATGTTGAGAAGGTCCTCCATGCAGCGTAGGTACATTGTGAGAAGGCTGGCCCCACCCCAAATGGTGGACATCCGCCAGGAAGTGATTCGAACGTTGGAATACTGACTTGTTTGTGCCATCACCTGTCTGTGCAGGTAGTTGGACCGCTGGAGGGGGGATACAGGAGGGCAGGTGGAAGAGGGTGAGATGTGGAAGTGGGAGTAAAGGAAACGGTAGGTAATGGGAAGTGGAAGTAAAGGAAGGAAACGGTAGGGAATGGGAAGTGGAAGTAAAGGAAGGAAACTGTAGGGAATGTGAGGTGGAAGTAAAGGGAGGAAACAGTAGGGAATGGGAAGTGGAAGTAAAGAGAGGAAACAGTAGGGAATGTGAGGTGGAAGTAAAGAGAGGAAACGGTAGGGAATGGGAAGTAGAAGTAAAGAGAGGAAACGGTAGGGAATGGGAAGTGGAAGTAAAGAGAGGAAACAGTAGGGAATGTGAGGTGGTCTTACCTGGTCTACATGTATATAATAGTAGTGTGAGGTGGTCTTACCTGGTCTACATGTATATAATAGTAGTGTGAGGTGGTCTTACCTGGTCTACATGTATATAATAGTAGTGTGAGGTGGTCTTACCTGGTCTACATGTATATAATAGTAGTGTGAGGTGGTCTTACCTGGTCTACATGTATATAATAGTAATGTGAGGTGGTCTTACCTGGTCTATATGTATATAATAGTAGTGTGAGGTGGTCTTACCTGGTCTACATGTATATAATAGTAGTGTGAGGTGGTCTTACCTGGTCTACATGTATATATTAGTAGTGTGAGGTGGTCT
>CM055752.1:443031-448031 GCA_029465975.1 Dallia pectoralis
GTAGGGGTCTGGTAGAACAGGGGACTGGTAGGGGGACTGGTAGAACTGGGGACTGGTAGAACAGGGGACTGGTAGAACTGGGGACTGGTAGAACAGGGGACTGGTAGAACAGGGGACTGGTAGAACAGGGGACTGGTAGAACAGGGGACTGGTAGAGCAGGGGAATGGTAGAGTAGGGGTCTGGTAGAACAGGGGACTGGTAGAACAGGGGACTGGTAGAACAGGGGACTGGTAGAACAGGGGACTGGTAGAGGGGACTGGTAGAACAGGGGACTGGTAGAACAGGGGACTGGTAGAACAGGGGACTGGTAGAAGGGGACTGGTAGAACAGGGGACTGGTAGAACAGGGGACTGGTAGAACTGGGGACTGGTAGAACAGGGGACTGGTAGAACAGGGGACTGGTAGAACTGGGGACTGGTACTGGTAGAACAGGGGACTGGTAGAACAGGGGACTGGTAGAACAGGGGACTGGTAGAACAGGGGACTGGTAGAACAGGGGACTGGTAGAACAGGGGACTGGTAGAGCAGGGGACTGGTAGAGCTGGTAGAGGGGGACTGGTAGGGGGACTGGTAGAGTAGGGGACTGGTAGAGTAGGGGACTGGTAGAACAGGGGACTGGTAGAACTGGTGGTAGAGTGGTAGGGGACTGGTAGAACAGGGGGGGACTGGTAGAGTAGGGGACTGGTAGAGTAGGGGACTGGTAGAGTAGGGGACTGGTAGAACAGGGGACTGGTAGAGTAGGGGACTGGTAGAACAGGGGACTGGTAGAGTAGGGGACTGGTAGAACAGGGGACTGGTAGAGGGGACTGGTAGAACAGGGACTGGTAGGGGACTGGTAGAACAGGGGACTGGTAGAGTAGGGGACTGGTAGAACAGGGGACTGGTAGAGTAGGGGACTGGTAGAACAGGGGACTGGTAGAGTAGGGGACTGGTAGAACAGGGGACTGGTAGAGCAGGATTGCTGTTAACTTCATGGTTCGTAACAGCGGCTGTATTTTTTTTAAACTAGGGCGCATCAGTTTAAAAAGGATTCTGTTTAGGACGCACAGCTAGAATGTTCCCTAAATAGCTCAGGCATTGACAGAACCATTTGGAGGGTTAAGTACCACACGTGCCCAGTTCAAATAGTTCAGGCACTGAACCCCTGGCAACGCCCAGACTTATGTCTCCGTGGTTACAAGTACTCCGGCCAAAGTTCTTCCAACTTTTTATATTTTCTCTGCCCCTCTGATCTGTCATCTGTGTTTCTGTCTTTCCTCTCTCTCTCTATTTCATCTCTCTCTCTCTCTCTCTCTCTATTTCATCTGTCTTTCCCTCTGATTGGCTCCTGATTCCATAATTAGTGCACTATTTGTGATTGGCTCCTGATTCCATAATTAGTGCACTTGTTTTCTCTGAGTTAATAAAGGGAACCATTTGGTACTACTCACCCTCCAGAGGACAGTATCGTGGGACAGATTTTGGCATCAGGGTTCTCTCCTTATGTCTGCAGTAGACCTCTGCTATCTGCTGCCGACACCCTCTGCTCTTGGCTCTGGACAGAGCCGATATGGCCTCCTTCCCACTGATCTCACACTGGTGTCGCTCCCTCTGCAAACCCAACTCAGGAACCACATTTGCAGATTTCCTGGTTTGGTTCTGGTGCTGGTGCTGATGGGGTGTTTGGATGCTGGATGTAGGGGAGGGTTTAGCAGGGTTGGTGGAGAGCTTGGAGTTTGGTCTGTGGCGTTTGTGGGCGTGGCTATTGTTAAGTCCCACCCATTTGGGCTGCTGTGGAGGAGAAAGAGTGTACTGCTTAAAGATCGGAATGACCTGATTGATCACATTAGGCAAAGAGTTTCCCAGAATGCTCGCGTTTTAGCCTTGACCAGTTTGTGTATGGTGGCATTTCCTCTGAGCTGCTGGTGCCGGAAATGTGCTGCTATGTTGCTGTTGCTAACAACAACAGTGTCAACAACAGTGTAAACAACAGTGTAAACAACAGTGTAAACAACAGTGTCAACAACAGTGTAAACAACAGTCTCAAAGTCTTTGGGTACCGAGTTCTCGTTGTTTGTATCCAGGAGGACTTTCTCCTTTGTTCGTCGGGAATGGTAACCCTTCTGCAGAAGAGAGGGAGAAGGAGTGGGAAGAGGAGGAGAGGAAAGAGAGGGAGGAGTGGGAAGAGGAGGAGAGGAAAGAGAGGGAGGAGTGGGAAGAGGAGGAGAGGAAAGAGAGGGAGGAGTGGGAAGGGGAGGAGAGGAAAGAGAGGGAGGAGTGGGAAGAGGAGGAGAGGAAAGAGAGGGAGGAGTGGGAAGAGGAGGAGAGGAAAGAGAGGGAGGAGTGGGAAGAGGAGGAGAGGAAAGAGAGGGAGGAGTGGGAAGAGGAGGAGAGGAAAGAGAGGGAGAGAAAGGAAGGAGGAGGTGAATATGAGTCAGCTTGGAAAGAACATACACTTTCAATATATCTGTGTTTAGGGTTAATTAGCTATGCTTTCCCTAAGTCTCCCTGTTTTCTACAAGAGTCCTTTATATGTTTTCTAGAGGAAACATCTCTCATAACATGTTAGGGTGTTATAGTGCTTCATGTTGAACCTTTATACCATGATGGTCTGATGGGTTAGTGCTTCATGTTGAACCTTTATACCATGATGGTCTGATGGGTTAGTGCTTCATGTTGAACCTTTATACCATGATGGTCTGATGGGTTAGTGCTTCATGTTGAACCTTTATACCATGATGGTCTGATGGGTTAGTGCTTCATGTTGAACCTTTATACCATGATGGTCTGATGGGTTAGTGCTTCATGTTGAACCGTAATTTTCCTAAATTGCTTCCTGTCAATTACCTTGCAAAATCCTCTCCTAATAGAACTCGTCTTGTCTCCGTGTGTGTGTGTGTGTCTGCAACAGTGTGTTTCTGCGTGTGTTTGTCTGCACGTGTATGTCTGTGTGTGTATCTCCACAATTTTCACGTGTGTGTTAGTGTGTGTGTGTGTCTGCATGCATGTGTGTCTGCACGTGTGTGTGTGTGTCTGGAATAACTTGGCCAGCTCAACTAACTGCTGTTATTACAATCAGAATCAGGTTTATTCAGTCTGTTTACAGACACAATATTTTTTTTCTGACCACTAGATGCAGCATTTAAAACACACAAATTGTGCATAAGAGCAATATCTAGTTATATATACAATAGTGCAAAAGAAGAACAATGTTCAGTTATAGTACAGGATGTCCAGTTATAGTACAGGATGTCCAGTTATAGTACAGGATGTCCAGTTATAGTACAGGATGTCCAGTTATAGTACAGGATGTCCAGTTATAGTACAGGATGTCCAGTTATAGTATAGGATGTCCAGTTATAGTACAGGATGTCCAGTTATAGTACAGGATGTCCAGTTATAGTGCAGGATGTCCAGTTATAGTACATGATGTCCAGTTATAATACAGGATGTCCAGTTATAGTACAGTATGTCCAGTTATAGTACAGGATGTCCAGTTATAGTACAGGATGTCCAGTTATAGTACAGGATGTCCAGTTATAGTACAGGATGTCCAGTTATAGTACAGGATGTCCAGTTATAGTATAGGATGTCTAGTTATAGTACAGGATGTCCAGTTATAGTACAGGATGTCCAGTTATAGTACAGGATGTCCAGTTATAGTACAGGATGTCCAGTTATAGTACAGGATGTCCAGTTATAGTGCAGGATGTCCAGTTATAGTACAGGATGTCCAGTTATAGTACAGGATGTCCAGTTATAGTACAGGATGTCCAGTTATAGTACAGGATGTCCAGTTATAGTACAGGATGTCCAGTTATAGTATAGGATGTCCAGTTATAGTACAGGATGTCCAGTTATAATACAGGATGTCCAGTTATAGTACAGGATGTCCAGTTATAGTACAGGATGTCCAGTTATAGTACAGGATGTCCAGTTATAGTACAGTATGTCCAGTTATAGTACAGGATGTCCAGTTATAGTACAGTATGTTCAGTTATTGTACAGGATGTCCAGTTATAGTACAGGATGTCCAGTTATAGTACAGGATGTCCAGTTATAGTATAGGATGTCCAGTTATAGTACAGGATGTCCAGTTATAATACAGGATGTCCAGTTATAGTACAGGATGTCCAGTTATAGTACAGGATGTCCAGTTATAGTATAGGATGTCTAGTTATAGTACAGGATGTCCAGTTATAGTACAGGATGTCCAGTTATAGTATAGGATGTCCAGTTATAGTACAGGATGTCCAGTTATAGTATAGGATGTCCAGTTATAGTACAGGATGTCCAGTTATAGTACAGGATGTCCAGTTATAGTACATGATGTCCAGTTATAATACAGGATGTCCAGTTATAGTACAGGATGTCCAGTTATAGTACAGGATGTTCAGTTATAGTACAGGATGTCCAGTTATAGTATAGGATGTCCAGTTATAGTACAGATTGTCCACCGTGGTCATTCGTATCAGAGCTGATGGTGTCCAGGGTGGGTAATGTGTGTGTGTGTGTGTGGGGGGGGGGTTATAGGGCAGTCTAGTACTAGAGGCATGTTCCTTAGAATTGCCGCCGTGGGGAAGAAGCTGTTCTTGTGGCAGGAGGTTTTGGTCTTGATAGACCTCAGCAGTCTGCCAGAGAAGATAGTTCTGATTAGTCCGTTACCCAGATGGGAGGGGTCTGCCTCAATCTTTCCTGCCCGTCTCAGTGACCTGCCTTTAAACAGTTTGTTGAGGGATGGCAGCTTACATCCAGTGGTCCGCTCCACAGAGCTGATGATGCATTGCAGTCTGTCTTTATCCTTGACAGTGGCTGTAGCGTACCAGACGGTGATGGAGGAGGTCAGGATGGACTAAATGATGGCTGTACAGGCATTAATCATCATGGACGTTGGTATTTTGTACTTTTTGAGGTGCTGCAGGCAGTACAGTTTTTGTTGTGCTTTCTTAGTTAGAGAGGTGATGTTCAGCTCCCACTTGAGGTCCTGGGTGATGGTGTTGCCCAGGAAGTGAAAGGACTC
>CM055752.1:453031-468031 GCA_029465975.1 Dallia pectoralis
AAGAATAAGGATTTAATGTAAATGTAAGGCTTAATTTAAATGTAACGTTGAATTATTTCAAAATAAATTACTTGATTTGAGTCACTAATTTGAGTCACTAATTCCCTGGAAGTCATTGTAGGAGTTTTGTCATCACCAGGTGTAGCAGGATCGTCCAAGCTGATTGGTTGAGGCAGGGATTTGGAATTGATTCTTTCTCTCCATTTTCTTTAATCGCTCCTTCTCATCCGTCTACCATGAATAGGAGTCACTTAAACAATGTCATTTTAGAAATAGAACCCAAACTACATTGTGTTCTGTCAACCCTTCAGAAATAGAACCCAAACTACATCATGTTCTCTCAACCCTTTAGAAATAGAACCCAAACTACATTGTGTTCTGTCAACCCTTTAGAAATAGAACCCAAACTACATTGTGTTCTGTCAACTCTTCAGAAATAGAACCCAAACTACATTGTGTTCTGTCAACCCTTTAGAAATAGAACCCAAACTACATCATGTTCTCTCAACCCTTCAGAAATAGAACCCAAACTACATTGTGTTCTGTCAACCATTTAGAAATAGAACCCAAACTACATCATGTTCTCTCAACCCTTTAGAAATAGAACCCAAACTACATTGTGTTCTGTCAACCCTTCAGAAATAGAACCCAAACTACATTGTGTTCTGTCAACCCTTTAGAAATAGAACCCAAACTACATCATGTTCTCTCAACCCTTTAGAAATAGAACCCAAACTACATTGTGTTCTGTCAACCCTTTAGAAACAGAAGTCAAACTACATTGTGTTCTCTCAACTCTCCAGACAATCATTTCTCCTTCAACTGTGTTTTTCTTCATTGCCCTGTATCCTAAACTGCATGTTTATTCTCAAACTAGTACACTAATGTTCAACCCGGTCAAATGTGGTGGGTGAAGGGAACATGGTACCATTTGGGACACAGTGGGACTCATTGGTTTATCCATTCACTGAACTGATAATCAATCCAACTTGTGCTTTTATCATTTAAATATATTACATTGATATATTACCTTGATAGGCATACGGGGTTGCAGTTAGCAGAATCCCTAAAGTGTGGGCCAATAGGAGGTCCTGTCTGGTCTGAATGGGCCAATAGGAGGTCCTGTCTGGTCTGAATGGGCCAATAGGAGGTCCTGTCTGGTCTGAATGGGCCAATAGGAGGTCCTGTCTTGTCTGATTTACTGACTAGCTCTCTCTGGCTCTATAGCATTTTAGTGGGAGACGCTCTAGAGATACTGGACACACACCTGCTACAAAAACAGACTTCAATCACATCTAACCACAGGTGTGTTTCTACGTTTTTGCCAGTAGATGGCAGTGTTGCTGCTTCGATACACACAATACCAACTGAACTCTGGTGTCATGGTTTGGGTCACATTTTTGGCAGGATTTGTCAGTTTGACAACACCAGCAGAGTTCAAAATGCATTTTACTTTGACGTTGAAATCAGGAATTGCTTGGATGAACTCATTATCAATGGACATAACTGATAAGAAATTCTGTTTTTTTTGCTCCATGGCATCACCTGTAAATGTCTAAAGTAGTTGTACCAGTCCTTAAGTCTCACTGACTGGGACTCTATACAGACTGATTCCTGGTGATGTAACCATTTTCTGACCTGAATTCTGGCGTTCTTGCAGGACAACTTAATTCTAATGAATTATTTTTTAATCAAATGACGCAAATGCACAAGAGCATGCTCGGATACTTGCAGTTTTTCCCCTGCAATTACCAAATGCGGAATTATGCTTAGAATACATTTTTTAATTAGAGCATCACTGTAATATAAAAGGATCAGTATTTTTGACAACCTAAGTCCTTATTGACAAGAATAGAAAGTGCAAAATAATAAACGTTGAGCCAGTTTTTATTGTGAAAAAGTATTTTACATACCTTAAAATCTGTACAATGAATAATTTAAAAAACAAAACATATTTTATAAACACACACACTTTCCTATGCAGTGCACTTCATATGAAGAGAGAGCACACTACGTACAGAAACAAACAACCATAGTGTTGACAACTTGTTTTCCATCAGCTTTACATTTACAACTTTCCTCAAACATAGAACAATCAGATTTGTGGACATCAGTAAAATTAAATCCTTGGCAGTGTCAGAAAGCTACATTGTAGCTGGTCTTGTCCAAAAACTTGGCACAATTAAACATCACCAGATAATTAATGTTAATATTTTATATCAATAATACCCTAACATCTGGGACCTTCTATATCAATAATACCCTAACATCTGGGTCTGAGGTCACAAATCCCCATAATGCTTTGCCAACAACCATTCTAAAATGTCCATGATAATAATAACCAATAACCCCAATCTGGATACATCATGTGACCTGAACCACAATTAATCTGGAATTACAGGCCAATCCACAATGTGTTGGAAATGTGTCATTATTGTAATGTTGTTATTACAGATCTCCCTACCAGGACTGGTGACCGTACCGGTACCAGGACTGGTGACCGCACCGGTACCAGGACTGGTGACCGCACCGGTACCAGGACTGGTGACCGCACCGGTACCAGGACTGGTGACCGCACCGGTACCAGGACTGGTGACCGCACCGGTACCAGGACTGGTGACCGCACCGGTACCAGGACTGGTGACCGTACCGGTACCAGGACTTGTCAAAACACATATGACCCATACAAGCAGCCTCTCAGGGAAGACTTTGGGCCTCAGTGGGACCAGACAGGAAGGGATTCCAGACGATAACGGACAGAAACATCGTAGCTTCTTCTTTTATTCATAGTGGACGGAAGACAGTGGGGTTGGACATGAACCACACAAACAACATTTTCTTTCGGTTTATACTGCAGCCATTCATAGACCGTAATGTGGCATTTAAATAAATCATGTGAGGGGAAAAAGTAGCTGTTAGGACAAGGAGTTTTCCCTGACTATGAAACACTCCAGGCTCCACAGATCCTCACTGAAAACAAGATGGCCGCCTTCCAGTGACAACAGAACACCGCTCAGCCTGAGAAGAAGGCTTCATAAGGAACGTCTGTCTGGGAATCTGGAGCTGGGTCCTATTCCCATTAACCACAGCCTGCACAGGCAACAGAGAACCAGTTAAATGCAGACTGGGAAATAGAGGTGGGGTCCCTGAGAAAAAGGGGGGTGGTTTCTTCACTGGCTACACTAAAAACTGGTGCAGAAAGAAATGAAGAGAGAGAAAGCAGATTGGAGAGACTGACATGCAATACATTGGAAAACAAATGACAGGAAACTGAACATCTCTGGGTAGGAGAGAGTTAGATGGTGAAAAAAAATGAATATAAGAGCAGAGTAAGGAGGGTGGAAAAGCGAGAATTAAAGGCAGGGAAGAAACGGGAGTGTGAGAGAAAGAACCACAGGAATAATGGGAATATTGGGAGAGAGCAAAGAAGACTTGATGCAAAAACCGCTTGAGAATTATCCAGACAACCAATCTATTATTTAACCACTATGAATCATAATCTGCAGGAAACAGAAATGAGAGAGGGAAATGTGACGACAGCAGAAAGGGAGACAGAGAGAGGGGGAGGGAGAGAGGGGGAGGGGGAGGGGGAGGGAGAGAGGGGGGAGGGAGAAAGAGGGGGGGAGGGAGGAGAGGGAGAGGGAGGGAGAGAGAGAGAGAGAGAGAGGGAGAGAGAGAGAGAGGGAGAGAGAGAGAGAGGGAGAGAGAGAGAGAGGGAGAGAGAGGGAGAGAGGGAGAGAGGGGAGAGAGGGGGAGAGAAAGGGGGAGGGAGGTGTGACAGTCAGTGGGGTTGAATCAGTCCTCTTACATCACCAGGTAGGACTGTTGGGGGGGTTCTCAGGGTTCTGGCCACAGACATCCTCTTCCCTCTGTCTGAAGTAGGAGGGGTCAGATTCAGTGTTTAGGGTCTCAGGTTCCACCCTCTCCAATCAGAGACTAGGAGATCTTACAGTTGTTCCGTGTGCAGTTCTGTGGAGGGCTTTGGGGGGGTCTGATGGACTTGGAGCGCTTCAGACTGTTCCCTTTAGACCCGCCCGCCGCGTTGGCCAGCGAATAGGAGCGTCCGTGCATCATCACAGCGTTCATACCATTGGCCATGGAGAAAGACTTCAGGTGGGACTTTATCGCTACAGGCAACGGCAGCTTGTCAATCAGGTGGACTGGTGTACAGGAGACAATGGCTCTGCAGCACAGATCCTGGAGACTGAAGACTGTGGCGGGAGGAAGAGGAGGAAGAGGGTGAATTCAGATAATAGAAACTATTCAGCACAGATCCTGGAGACTAAAGACTGGGGAGGAGGAAGAGGAAGAGGCTGAATTCAGATCGAAACTCTCCACACACACCACACACCTCTGTTGGGTTTCCAGAACTTCTCCATTCCATGCCTCATCAGGACGATACGAGAGAGCTCAGTGAAGGACTCGATCACGTTGAAGTTGCACAGGGGGCTGACCTCAAAGAATGTCATGCAGTTCTTCTCCGCATACGCCCGGGCCTGCTCTGTAGGAACCTGCCGCTTAAACGCCAGGTGGAGTCGGTTACCCACCAGAATACGAGGGACACCAGGGGCGTGCTGAAGGAAAAGGGATTGGCCAATTAGATGTGCCAGGGATTGGCCAATTAGGTGTGCCAGAAATTGGCCAATTAGGTGTGCCAGGAATTGGCCAATTAGGTGTGCCAGGAATTGGCCAATTAGGTGTGCCAGGAATTGGCCAATTAGGTGTGCCAGGAATTGGCCAATTAGGTGTGCCAGGAATTGGCCAATTAGGTGTGCCAGGAATTGGCCAATTAGGTGTGCCAGGAATTGGCCAATTAGATGTGCCATGGATTAACACACTCATTGCCCCAGAGTCCCATTACCCCAGTGTCCAGCCATTACACTCTTTACCTCATCAATCTCTCGTATCCAGCGGTCAATACCTTCAAACGACCAGCGGTTGGCGATGTCATAAACAAGGAGGATTCCCTGAGGGGGGCAGACACAAAAGGCATGGTTATTAAATGTCCTGTTTATGTGTGGGTGTGTGTGTGTGTGTGTCTCACCTGAGCTCCTCTGGAGTAGGACCTAAAGATGGTGCAAAACCTCCCCTGACCGGATGTGTCCCTGAAAAAAAGAGTCACAGCACTTTATAATACTGAGATAGACTATGGCTGGGCGAGAAATCAATATCGATATTTATACCACAATAAAACAAATATACAAATTTGATGATAAATATGTAATAAATTATCGATAAAATCCTTTTTTCGTGCAGTAAAATTTTCCTCAAACTTTCACTGCAAACCCGCCAATGAAACTAACGGCAGAAATGAGCTAGAGACGCACGAGTACGCAGCTACCTGCTCACGCGCACACATCAACCGCGCGTAATATAGACCAATGAGCTTATGAGACAGCACGAGCATACAGGTACCTGCACATGCGCACATCAACCGCCGCGTAATATAGAACAAACTAGAAGGAGGAAAGATGAGTCGGATCGATGGTGAAATAAGTTGGAATTATGAGAAGAAAACGAATAAATTCTGTCTAAATTGGGTGGTACATCGTCAGTGATATGGCAGTGGTTTGGCTTTTTACGGTCAGACAAACCGCAGAACAATACTATTTGCAAATATGTCTTCGAGTTGTGCTAACGTAAGACCGACAACACCATCAACCTGTTGTACCGTTATAAACGGTACCACCCTGAGGAGCAGACAGTGTTCTACCATTATAAACGGTACCACCCTGAGGAGCAGACAGTGTTCTACCATTATAAACGGTACCACCCTGAGGAGCAGACAGTGTTCTACCATTATAAACGGTACCACCCTGAGGAGCAGACAGTGTTCTACCATTATAAACGGTACCACCTGAGGAGCAGACAGTGTTCTACCATTATAAACGGTACCACCCTGAGGAGCAGACAGTGTTCTACCATTATAAACGGTTATGTTCTACCATTATAAACGGTACCACCCTGAGGAGCAGACAGTGTTCTACCGTTATAAACGGTACCACCCTGAGGAGCAGACAGTGTTCTACCGTTATAAACGGTACCACCCTGAGGAGCAGACAGTGTTCTACCGTTATAAACGGTACCACCCTGAGGAGCACCCTGAGGAGCAGACAGTGTTCTACCGTTATAAACGGTACCACCCTGAGGAGCAGACAGTGTTCTACCGTTATAAACGGTACCACCCTGAGGAGCAGACAGTGTTCTACCGTTATAAACGGTACCACCCTGAGGAGCAGACAGTGTTCTACCATTATAAACGGTACCACCCTGAGGAGCAGACAGTGTTCTACCATTATAAACGGTACCACCCTGAGGAGCAGACAGTGTTCTACCATTATAAACGGTACCACCCTGAGGAGAAGAGGGTGTTACACCACACGATAAAACATCTGATAGATACAAGGATATTACGGATGCCGTTAGCTACTGTCTATTACACCATAACACATCTGATAGATACAAGCATATTACGGATGCCGTTAGCTACTGTCTCGCAAAAGACATATGATGCCAATTAGCACGGTGGAGAAGAAAGGTTTTAAGAAGCTTATGAATAAACTCTAATATGACCACCGACACTCAGCGGTGCAAACATAGTAAAGGCTATTTACCAACTGGACCAGACTGCAGTGCTTCGGGCACCAGCTGCACTTAGCCATTGGTAAGTTCATATTTTTAAGGGGACTGGACTGTTGTGTAAAGTTATTGCTAATGTTATATACAGTGGTCTATCACGATGGGTGTATTTCAGTAATTGGGGAGGTTGGGATATTTGTTTTACGAAAATACGTTTGACTTCCCATTGGGTCTAGTAATAGTAACCACCTTGTTGAAATTATTATGTTTAATGTTCTGTGAATTGCACTAAAATAAACATAAAACTTTTAAGTTCAAAGTTACCACTTATGAGCAAGTAAATGTTTTTCAAATTTGCAATGTATATGTGGTAATGATCGATAATCGAATGATATGAGAAAAATTATTGTGATAATTTTTTTGCCATATCGCCCAGCCCCAAGTCAGACTATAAGAGAACAGCTTCTACCTGATGTGTCCCTGAAGAAGAGAGCCACATCACTTTATAATACTGAGTCAGATTATTAGAGAACAGGTTGACGACATAAAACACATGCTGGCATAAGCTACACTTGTTCATCTCTTAACATTAATAAGGCCCAGCCTGGTCTATTATAAAGACATAGTGTAATTATAAGTATAAACAAGAAGTGTGTAATAATACATCTGAAGATTCTGACCAATAGATGCCTGGAGAATCCTGCTAAACTGTCTGTTGTTTAATATAAACGTTTAATGGGTTTCTGTCAGAGCAAATCCTGTGCATTCTGGTACTGGTTCTGGTTGGTGCATTCTGGTTCTGGATTGGTGCATTACTGGTACTGGTTCTGGATTGGTGACGGGGTTCGGGCCCTAGTGTCTAGGCCCTAGTGTCGAGGTCAGCAGTTTACAGAACAATTCAACATGTAAGAACTATTAATCATGGCTTTAACTACGTCACCATCTAGGATCTACTTACCAGAGCTCTAGTTTCACTCTCCTCCCATCCAACAGAATAGTGGTGGTTTTATAATCAATGCCTAGAAAAAGAGAGGAAACAAGACAAACAGATTCACCAGTCTGGAGAGCGAGCGAGAGAGCGAGAGAGCGAGAGAGAGAGAGAGGAAACAAGACAAACAGATTCACCAGTCTGGATGGAGAGAGAAAGAGAGGTGGATTTAAATGGGGGACACCGTCCACTTGTATGTGCCAGTGGTTTTAAATGGGGAGACACCGTCCACTTGTATGTGCCAGTGGTTTTAAATGGGGAAACATTGTCCACTTGTATGTACCAGTGGATTTAAATGGGGAGACATCGTCCACTTGTATGCGCCAGTGGTTTTAAATGGGGAGACATTGTCCACTTGTATGTACCAGTGGTTTTAAATGGGGAGACACCGTCCACTTGTATGTGCCAGTGGTTTTAAATGGGGAGACATCGTCCACTTGTATGTGCCAGTGGTTTTAAATGGGGAGACATTGTCCACTTGTATGTACCAGTGGTTTTAAATGGGGATACACCTTGTTTCTCTGTGTATACATAAATGTTGGATGTTCGTTTCTGTGTGTACATAAAATACAGAGACTCACCACTGCTTTAGTCATATATATACACATACACAGTTGTAAGAAAACTGGCAGACCTGAGACACACACTCACCGCTACTGTATGCGTACGGAGACTCTGCAGATCCATCCTGTAGGCTGTCCAGTATTTCTCCCTTCCCCACATCACTGTCTCCAACCAATAGGAACTTCAACAGGTAGTCGTAACTCTTCAACGGGCTGCCCTGTGTACCCATTCTGTCTACCTGGCATCTGTACCAGACATGCTGGGTAAGGACAGGTGAAATTACGGAAAGAAGACAATACTGTCTATTCCAGCAGAGTAGTTGGAGAACAAAAGGGTCTGTGGTCCTCCTGTTCTGCCTTGTTGGTGAGCCCCTGGGCCAGGCAACAGGACTGGGTGACGGTGAATTGGGTAGTTTTTGTGTCAGGTGCGGACTGAACACCTGACGACCTTCACAGGAATCAATGATGTAACAATAATTATGTTGAGTCATAAAATGTGAAAGGACAATGAGTCAAAAGCAGGTTGGAGCCAAGAACACCATCTGCCAGGTGTTGTAGCAGGTGAAAAACAAAATATTCCTTGGATAGTATTCACCAGGTTACAGGTGGATAACCAGGAAGCAAGAAGTTTCCAAATGATCTTTCGATGAACAAACTCCTTCACCGTTAATGTAGATAGTATTTCACGTTGATTTAATTGGCATTAACGTCAGATAACCAGTAGTTCATGCAGAACAACAGTCACAGATTAAACACTTTGTGACATTTAAAATACATAAGTGTTGATTCGTCAACAGACAGACACTCTCCTTAGAGGTAAACAACATGTACCACCTGGTAGTGACCTCTCCATAGAGGTAAACAACATGTACCACCTGGTAGTGACCTCTCCTTAGAGGTAAACAACATGTACCACCTGGTAGTGACCTCTCCTTAGAGGTAAACAACATGTACTACCTGGTAGTGACCTCTCCTTAGAGGTAAACAACATGTACTACCTGGTAGTGACCTCTCCTTAGAGGTAAACAACATGTACTACCTGGTAGTGACCTCTCCTTAGAGGTAAACAACCTGTACTACCTGGTAGTGACCTCTCCTTAGAGGTAAACAACATGTACTACCTGGTAGTGACCTCTCCTTAGAGGTAAACAACATGTACTACCTGGTAGTGACCTCTCCTTAGAGGTAAACAACCTGTACTACCTGGTAGTGACCTCTCCTTAGAGGTAAACAACATGTACCACCTGGTAGTGACCTCTCCTTAGAGGTAAACAACATGTACCACCTGGTAGTGACCTCTCCTTGGTAGACCTCTCCTTAGAGGTAAACAACATGTACCACCTGGTAGTGACCTCTCCTTAGAGGTAAACAACATGTACCACCTGGTAGTGACCTCTCCTTAGAGGTAAACAACATGTACCACCTGGTAGTGACCTCTCCTTAGAGGTAAACAACATGTACTACCTGGTAGTGACCTCTCCTTAGAGGTAAACAACATGTACCACCTGGTAGTGACCTCTCCTTAGAGGTAAACAACATGTACCACCTGGTAGTGACCTCTCCTTAGAGGTAAACAACATGTACCACCTGGTAGTGACCTCTCCTTAGAGGTAAACAACATGTTAGCTTTATAAGCTCAGCTGGATTGTTTTTAATTAGTTAGCTCTCTGGCTAACAGGCTATGCTAGCTAGCGGTGTCCTTATTGTTCGCATAACGTGACTTAGCCAGTTAGCTACATATGTCTGTGATGGCGAACGAACACAACAAACAGTTGTTGTTGTCAACAACAACATCTACATTGTTACACGAATGTATGTACGAAGATTTGAGGCCAATTCGTCAACAACCCAGTCGAAGTAACGTCATGAAATGGCAAATTGGTACCGTAGTTAGCTAGCGAACAACAGCGTAGCATTGAGCTATTTCAGAAGTGGCTGAAAATAAAATCAACAACATAAAGAACAAGTTCCGAGTTCATTATACGCCATGTTGTTATCAGCTGCCCGTAGTGATCCCACAGCCTAATAATATATCTTATTCGGTAAATAGGTATGATGCTTGCCGGTTAGCGAAAGCTGGCTAACTTCGCCGAGACTGGCAGCTCTGAATCCCGGCCCCTCTCTCTCTGACCCGGACAACAAATATCCGTAACTTCACGGTTGTCTTCTTGGTTCTTTACAGAACTTGCGGCTTGTCCTATTTTCTTCGACGATTTGGTCCAATTGTAGTTATCAGATGTAATGTCCTCGGTAACGCAGGTGATTGTCTCAGGTAATGTAATCATACATGTTTCAATCAGATAGCCGATAACGCACACTAAATAAGCCCCGCCCCCCGTTACGCGTTCCTCTCTTACCCGCCTCTGAGTGGACACTCATACGCATAGAATAATGAGGTGGAATAATGAGGTAAGCAGTCAACAAAACCAATCTCACAATCAATCAACAAGCAGGGTGGATGTATTGCGGATAAGATAATCAGATCATAGATTCATTGATTATTGTGAGTGGTTCTGTTAGATGGCTTCAGGGGTGAATGTGTCTTAAACCTGTTCGAAAAACATGAGTCATCTTGTTCCACTGCCTATAAATAAACACTGTGCATTCAAATTAAACAATCTCTCTCACACACGCTAAAACACACAGACATTGGATAACTGAAACTAGATATGAAAGTATAGACCCACATTTGTGTCAAATCAATATTTCATAAGCATGTCATTGCCATAAAAACGATAAAGAAAATGCACACATACATTAAGAACAGTTACTGTTCTAATATGGAGTTTATTAAAATGTTACTGTTCTAATATACTGTACACCAAATGTAGTTATAAATATAAGTAGGGAGTTATCAGTACAGTGAAAGTAATTTTAATACATTTAAAAAACTGGTTTAGGTACATAGTATGGCACAGAACACACCCCTAACTGTCCCATTGGGTTAAGTACATAATACGGCACAGGACACGCCCCTAACAGTCCCATTGGGTGACTCGCCCCTAACAGTCATGTTTTACCCTCCTAGTGGGGACCGCACCCCCCTCATATGTCCACAGAAGGATACATGTTTTACCCTCCTAGTGGGGACCACACACACACACAAATCAGTTAACTCATTTCCCGCCTGTCACTGCCTGTCTTCATGTGAACACATCTGTCTCCACTCCCATATACCCCTCTCCTCCAGGTCCCCCCCTTCCCACTCTCTCTCCTCCTTTCAGTCTATCTTGGTGGTCTTGTGTCTCCAGGGGTAAATGAGTTCCCCCAGGAAGAGTTTCTTGCAGAGGGCCAGCCAGGAGTCTTTAGGATAACACCTGTAGGTTGCTGTCCTGTAAGTCTGAAACACACGGCTGATCTTCAAAGGGTTAATCTGTGGGCAGAAAAGACAGGGACCAAATTATACAATATTGAGTGTGACTTGGTAGGACAACACTATTGACAGAAAGAGACAGGTGGAGAGACGGAGAGACAGAGAGGGAGAGACAGAGAGAGAGAGAGAGGGAGAGACAGAGAGGAAGAGACAGAGAGGGAGAGAGACAGAGGGAGAGAGACAATGATGATAAAAAAGGTCAATGATGATAAAAAAGGTCTTACATCCATCATCAGGTGAAGTGGTGTTCCTGGTTCCTCGCAGAGAACCCTAAACTTCACCCCCTCTGTGAAGAAGACACACAGGTTTATGTAAAACAGAGAACCCTAAACTTCTGCCAGGGTGTATGATCTGAATAAAGGCCCATGGCCCCACCCACCTCACCTGCCAGGGTGTATGATCTGAAAAAAGGCCCATGGCCCCACCCACCTCACCTGCCAGGGTGTATGATCTGAATAAAGGCCCATGGCCCCACCCACCTCACCTGCCAGGGTGTATGATCTGAATAAAGGCCCATGGCCCCACCCACCTCACCTGCCAGGGTGTATGATCTGAATAAAGGCCCATGGCCCCACCCACCTCACCTGCCAGGGTGTATGATCTGAATAAAGGCCCATGGCCCCACCCACCTCACCTGCCAGGGTGTATGATCTGAATAAAGGCCCATGGCCCCACCCACCTCACCTGCCAGGGTGTATGATCTGAATAAAGGCCCATGGCCCCACCCACCTCACCTGCCAGGGTGTATGATCTGAATAAAGGCCCATGGCCCCACCCACCTCACCTGCCAGGGTGTATGATCTGAATAAAGGCCCATGGCCCCACCCACCTCACCTGCCAAGGTGTATGATCTGAATAAAGGCCCATGGCCCCACCCACCTTACCTGCCAGGGTGTATGATCTGAATAAAGGCCCATGGCCCCACCCACCTCACCTGCCAGGGTGTATGATCTGAATAAAGGCCCATGGCCCCACCCACCTCACCTGCCAGGGTGTATGATCTGAATAAAGGCCCATGGCCCCACCCACCTTACCTGCCAGGGTGTATGATCTGAATAAAGGCCAATGCCCCCCCCCACCACCTCACCTGCCAGGGTGTATGATCTGAATAAAGGCCCATGCCCCCACCCACCTCACCTGCCAGGGTGTATGATCTGAATAAAGGCCCATGGCCCCACCCACCTCACCTGCCAGGGTGTATGATCTGAATAAAGGCCCATGGCCCCACCCACCTTACCTGCCAGGGTGTATGATCTGAATAAAGGCCAATGCCCCCCCCACCACCTCACCTGCCAGGGTGTATGATCTGAAGAATCGAAGGCCCATGGAGAACAACGGGAAGGAGTTGATGAAGTCAACAGTCAGCTGTAGAACTCCCTGGAGCATCACGACCACCATGCGAAGCTAAAGACAGAAACTAGGATCAGTAATGTCTGGACTCTCCACCATGGTCCTGCTGACACTGTCCTCTTGACGTGGTGTGTGCGTGTGGTGTGGTGTGTGTGTGGTGTGTGCATGTGGTCTCACCAGGCTAAACACTAGGTAGTAGAGGGCTGTGGTGTGTGTGGTCTCACCAGGGTAAACACCAGCTAGTAGAGGGCTGTGGTGTGGTGTGTGTGTGTGTGGTCTCACCAGGGTAAACAACAGCTAGTAGAGGGCTGTGGTGTGGTGTGTGCGTGTGGTGTGTGTGTGTTTGGTGTGTGCGTGAGGTCTCACCAGGGTAAACACCAGCTAGTAGAGGGCTGTGGTGTGGTGTGTGCGTGTGGTGTGTGTGTGTGTGGTGTGTGCGTGAGGTCTCACCAGGGTAAACACCAGCTAGTAGAGGGCTGTGGTGTGGTCTGTGTGTGTGGTGTGTGCATGAGGTCTCACCAGGGTAAACACCAGCTAGTAGAGGGCTGTGGTGTGGTATGTCTCACCAGGGTAAACACCAGGTAGTAGAGGGCTGTGGTGTGGTCTGTGTGTGTGGTGTGTGCATGAGGTCTCACCAGGGTAAACACCAGCTAGTAGAGGGCTGTGGTGTGGTATGTGTGTGTGTGGTGTGTGTGTGTGGTCTCACCAGGGTAAACACCAGGTAGTAGAGGGCTGTAGTTGGCAGCAGGAACAGAAGGATGGTGAAGAGTAACGTCCCAATGAACAACTGTAAAACACAGAGTGTGTGTGAGTGTTACCTGTGTGTGTGTGTGTGTCACCTGTGTGTGTGTGTTACCTGGTCCATGTCGTAGGAGCAAGAGTCTACTCTCTGTCTGAGAACATTCCACTTCCTCCCTCTAAACAGCCTCCACAGAGATGTCAGACCATACACCTTCAGACAATACAACCTGAAGGGAGAGAGGGAGAGAGAGATGTCAGACCATACACCTTCAGACAATACAACCTGAAGGGAGAGAGGGAGAGAGAGATGTCAGACCATACACCTTCAGACAATACAACCTGAAGGGAGAGAGGGAGAGAGAGATGTCAGACCATACACCTTCAGACAATACAACCTGAAGGGAGGGGGGGAGAGGATGTCAGACCATACACCTTCAGAGAGAGAGGGGAGAGAGAGATGAGAGACAATACAACCTGGGAAATAGAGGATCAGACCTGAAGGGAGAGGGGGAGAGAGAGGGTGTCTCACCTGTGTCTATAGACATCGTCTCACCTAGCTCCATAGACGTAGAAGCAGTAGATGTGGAAGGTAAGCAGGGCGATGATATCAGAGAGCAGGGAGAGGGCAAAGGTCAATCCAAGGCAGGCCGACAGACCGACATACCAGAGAATCATTTCAATAAAGGGAGACATCAGATGGATGTAGCCTGCAGAGGAAGAGGGAGGAACATGGGAAACTGACACATACGTGTGTGTGTGTGTGTTTGTGTGTGTGTGTGTGTGAGTATATAATTGAGTCTGTGAGAATGTCTGTGTGTGTTCCTCATGAGGTTAAGTTTAGGGTTAGAGTCTGGGAATAAGTGAGGCTTTTAAGGGTATACATGTTTGGCCCTTACTATGAATGCAGTTACGTGATGTTTGTGTGTGAGAAAGACTCACTGATCCACAGATGTATGTGGTAGAGGAAGAACCGACCCAACACCTGGTCCAAAGCCCGATTCATTTTAAGGCCAGCTGGAGCTCCCATCAGCCACTGCAATAACTCTTCCAGCTCTTTAGCTACATGCTACAACACATCACAACATTCAGCTCTTTAGCTACATGCTACAACACATCACAACATTCAGCTCTTTAGCTACATGCTACAACACATCACAACATTCAGCTCTTTAGCTACATGCTACAACACATCACAACATTCAGCTCTTTAGCTACATGCTACAACACATCACAACATTCAGCTCTTTAGCTACATGCTACAACACATCACAACATTCAGCTCTTTAGCTACATGCTACAACACATCACAACATTCAGCTCTTTAGCTACATGCTACAACACATCACAACATTCAGCTCTTTAGCTACATGCTACAACACATCACAACATTCAGCTCTTTAGCTACA
>CM055752.1:473031-550531 GCA_029465975.1 Dallia pectoralis
CAGCCCTTCCTAATAAATGTTAATATACAATAATTCTTTACCTGTGTATCTTTATTATAATAATGAATGTGGCTCGAGGACCCAGAACGTTTCTTTAGAGTAGTCCTCTGAAGTATCAGGTTGCTTACTGTCTTCAGATTGCTGCAGCAAAGAGAATATTTGGTCAACTGTGCATCCTATATTGACCAATACCAGGATTCTGTTTTCCATAGACAACAAGTATAAGAATGTATTCACTCAATCAACTGTTCTAGATAGGGTTAGGTTAGATAGGGTCAGGCTGACTACCTGAAATGTACAATGTTCACATATGACACAGTAATCGGATATTTTATAGTTGTTAGGCTGTTTAATTCTATTTAGGAGTGTTGTTGTCAGCGTCTCCCAATAAAACAAAAATATTGACAGTTTCTTCCTGCTAGTTGGACCGGATGTTGCCCTCTTCATGCCCTTCACAATATTGAGCCTCGCGATCGTTGCCATATGCCTGCGGGTATAGCTCGCTAGATACTATTATTAATACTATTAACTACTGATTTTGGTTGTCTGGGTTTGCGATACAAAAATATAGGACAACGATTTCTACCTAAAATGCATTGTATTCTGCACAATACGTGTTTTAGATCAACGGTTATTATGAACGCTTTTAAACAGAACCTATTTAGATTGCATAGTTAGTCGTATATCTTAATACAGGCGGCTATCTTGTAAATGGCAGAAACATATGTACTCTACTGTATAGACTATTACACTACTACTATCAATAATAGTATTATGTAGCTATCTAATAGCCAAGTAATCGGAAACTGTCCTAGCAACAATAAAACATGTCATACCTGCACGGTTGTTCATTTCAATACAAACTCGATCTGGTTTTACTAACACGATATCAATACATACGGAGTTCGTTTTATACGGAGTTCGAAGACATAATTTCCCCTTCTGATGTTGTCGTCTGATGTTATCGTCTGTGGGTAGCCATCTTTAGTGTTTACTGTCCGTCAGCAGATTGGGCTCCGGTAAAAACGTGAGTACAGTAACAACAGTTCCAGGAGATTTAAGGAGATGGACCCCCTATCTGATAGTCATGTGCTGTGGCCAAATAAATACGTAACTTTCTTTCCCACCACTGAATATAGTTTGCTAAAACATTATTTGAATAACTGAATCCATTTCCGTAAGATCAAAAAAATATTTCGACTAAAAATAATAAGGCCACCATTTTACGAATTAATAAAAAAAAAAAACGCATCCTTGGACTGTATTTTCAATTACCTTGTTCATTCAATGTTTCGACGAGTTCAGTGAGAGTTATCTCTACTGAATGAAGAATACGTGTAGAATAAGTGTAGAAGGCGTATCTTCTTATAATGACACTGCAAGAAAAGAGCGGGGGGACATACAACCTAATTACATCTACGGTTTATCAATAACCAATAATCATATGCGTAGTAATGATTCGCATTAAACCCTCATTTAAAATGAAGATTTTAAAAAGAACTAAAACACTAAACATTCCACCGTATGTGGCAAAATAGATTATTTAGTATTCTTCGTTTACTCTAGATGACCGTTGTAAAGGAGATAACAGAGAGGTGTATTCACTACTGAAACGGCTCTACTGGTTCTTTGGCGTGGTCTAAAACTAAATGCTTTTATCAGTTAAAATGACAAAGTGCCCTGGTGAAGATAAGCCTTTGGTGCCGAAAGCAGTTTAATCTCAGTGAAAAGACAAACTGTACCCTATGTTTTGTAAAGTATTTACTTATTATATAAGAAGTTATATGTTTTTATCCACTCCAGTAACGCAGACGTATTGTAATGATGAAGCCAACATTTATTTTGTATTGCCATATCATTCGTTTAATTACTATCGGGCTTGTATTTGCGAAGGATCTCCATACGTATTTAAAAACGCAAATGTTTCTATAAAATAAGATGACTGCTTTTAAGATGACTGCCTTTTCCGGCATGTGCACAGAGAGCCATGCCCATTTACAGTACACCTGATGTCCAGAGTAATTGAAGAGTTAAAAACTTCCCAAACATTCACCTTCATAGAAACATTTACATTTTGCGCATTTAGCGGTCGCTCTGGATAAGACTAAGAGCGTCTGCTAACATCCAGGTACAATAAGTTTAAGATATGTGAGAACATTTTTAGATCAATAATGGAGATAAAGGTCCAAAAGGCCATATTTTCTTTCTTTCTTTGACTTTTTTAAATGAATAAATCATAGGTTATTTTAGTAATCAAACAAAATAAATAGTCGCCCCTATTTAGAAATTCGTCATCTTTGTGTTTCCGGTTCCGGTCTAGTAACGGTTGCTAAGTAAAACATTCTGCCCGTTAGTGTGAAAAACATACAACATTGAAAACATGGCGCCTTAAACTGGATTATTGGTGAATCAGCAGTCCTTTCTTCAACAGTAACCTTATATTTAGACATTTAATTTTACTAGTGAAATAATGACACCGACAACAATTAAAGACGGCGAATACACAGCTACTGTTTACAAACTGGTGAGATTAAGTGCACAGATGATCTATTACTAATAGTATTAGATCTATTAGATCCACGTAACTTAGCAACTGCATGTTTAATAGCTAGATGATCTATTAGATCCACGTAACTTAGCAACTGCATGTTTAATAGCTATCTTAGCTCTATTTGCTAGCTCTTAATACAACTGCCAGCGTTGGTAGGATGTTATCTAGATAGCCATGATGAAGATAAAGCTGTATCAAGCTAGTTGGACTCAATACAGTTTACGCACCATCAACCAGGAGCTATGTAGTTAACTAGCACCGAGTGATGGGTTTGAAAGAGCTTTACTAATTAGAGTTAACCAGATAACTGATACCTTTACTAATTAGAGTTAACCAGCTAACTGACACCTTTACTAATTAGAGTTAACCAGCTAACTGACACCTTTATCTCTGTTCTGTCAGATCAAAGATGGACGTTATGGTGAAGCTATTCACATCCTGAGTAATGAACAACAGAAACAGTTAAAGGTAAGGGCTGCACACTTTGCTTTATCTTGATGTTTATTTCATACATTTGATAAACAGTTATGGTCTGTTGAAGTAGACAAAAAAACTGAACTTATGCTTTGTTCGTATTAAGTCCAATTCCAACTGTGGCACCAACTTGGCCCTTAAACCATAACTTTAACTGGGTAGACAGTTCCGGTAGTGAGGAGGAGATCATATCATACTACAACATGTATGATTAGTATAGATTTTAATCAGCATATACGTTGTTGCACCTGTCGGCCGTGATAATACTTTTAGTAGATTTAGCAGTATTCTCGATCAGTTAGTCACCAGTGTGGACAAGATTAGAAAACCTTTCTACCTAGTGTCACTAATTGTACAGACAGCTAACTGATCTGCTAGTCAGAAATGTTATATAATATATAACATTAGTCTTAAAATTCACAAATACTTCTCTTATTTCATCACCTCTCTTTCTTCCTCCTTGTCCAGTCGCGGGCAGCCCTGTCTCTGCTGGGATACTGCTATTACCATATGCAGGACTTCAGCAGTGCAGCAGAGTGCTATGAGCAGCTAACCCAGTTACACCCGGAGGTGGAAGAGTACAAGTTGTACTACGCCCAGTCCCTGTACGGGGCTTGTGCCTACCCTGAGGCCATGAAGGCCACCTTCCTCCTGGACAACCCTACCAGCCACACCAAGGTCAACACCCCCTGCCACATCAACATTAGGCAACTGTTCTTCACTCATTTCCCAACAGGGGCCACTTTGGATGACAGAGGGCTGTCACAAGAAAAAATACTGACATCCTTAACTCACATATTTTGGCATTCTGCTCATTGACACACTTCCCTCCTTAGTATAGTTGCACTGCTCTTTTTGCACATGTAGTTGCAAACTGCATTCTGTTGTACTTACTACTTGTACTGTTTAATGTTATCTAATACAATGCAGGGGCACATTATGGTTCCTACACAAGACCACTAGATGTCGCCAGAGGCCTGTAGTCTTGCCCTAAAGTGTTTAGGTATAATACTATATAATGTGTTAACCCAGAGTTCACAGCATTTAGGTATAATATGTGTTAACCCAGAGGTTACAGCATTTAGGTATAATACTATATAATACGTGTTAACCCAGAGGTTACAGCATTTAGGTATAATATGTGTTAACCCAGAGGTTACAGCATTTAGGTATAATACCATATAATACGTGTTAACCCAGAGGTTACAGCATTTAGGTATAATACTATATAATACGTGTTAACCCAGAGGTTACAGCATTTGAGTATATTACAAGTGTACTTTATTACACGGTTAACAATCTTCTCTTGAACATAGTGAGTTCCATATTGGTTTCTTAGATCTACCTTTCTTAGTCCTAGTTTATCTGTTTTCTTTTACCCGTATTGTGGTCCATCAATTCCATCACAGATGATCAAACTGCAAGCAGCCATTAAATACGGCGAGGAGGAGTTCCCTGGAGCCAAGGTTAGTGGCAAGAACTGCAACCCTAAACTAACCCTATCAGGGTCATTCACCTAACCCTAACCTGGGTCATTCACCTAACCCTAACCCGGGTCAGTCACCTAACCCTAACCCGGGTCAGTCACCTAACCCTAACCTGGGTCATTCACCTAACCCGGGTCATTTACCTAACCCGGGTCATTCACCTAACCCGGACCTGGTCAAGTGACACTGTCAAGAAAAACATACTTATGATCAATCAGAAGTGCTTTTGTAAGGATTCTTTGCTGTTTATCCCACCCTATGCCACCATGTACCACCTTATGCTGTGTTTTTAAACCTGTTGTATTTCAGACCTTGGTGGAGCAGCTCCCTCAAGATGACCCAGACTGTGATGTGGATATGGGGTGTCTTCTCTACAAGGAGGAGCAATATGAGGAGGCCTGCAAGAAGTTCATGTCTGCCATGCAGGTGCTGGGATACCAACCAGGTAGCTTGAGGCACACACACACACACACTTACACACACAGACACACACTCACACAGACACACGCGCACACACGCACACACACATGCATACACGCAAACACACGCATGTGTTTTGGCAATTCTCTGTCACACATCGAAAATGTGATCTTTCTGTTACTTTTTCCCTGGTTTCAGATCTGTCCTACAACATAGGACTGTGTTATTACAGTATGAAACAGTACGCCCAGGCCCTCAAGTTCATCACTGAGATCATCGAGAGAGGCATCCGAGAACATCCAGGTAGAACACTGATATATCAAGAGAAAACCCAGGTAGAACACTGACATGTCAACTCCAGACCTTTTAACTGCTAAAGTGATGTTGAAATTCTGACAGAATATAGCTCGCCTGTCCATGAAACCGCTTTTGCCCCAATTTTCCATTTACTTTTGATCCCTTGAAAAAGAGGGGGCTACATATTAAAGAGATGTCATTCCTAAACCCTTCATCCTTTTTAGATGTGAATACCCTCAGATTAAAGCTGAGAGACAGCATAACTGGATGTGTGTTGGTCTGTTTCAGAGCTAAGTGTTGGAATGACAACAGAGGGAATCGATGTGAGGAGTGTGGGAAACACCCTGGTCCTGCATGAGACCGCTCTTATTGAAGCATTCAACCTCAAGGCAGCCATAGAGTACCAGCTGAAGAACTGTAAGTGCACATAGATATTAACATGACCGTCACTAGCCTGGGAGTCAGAACCGATAATAGAGTACCAGCTGAAGAACTGTAAGTGCACATAGATATTAACATGACCGTCACTAGCCTGGGAGTCAGAACCGATAATAGAGTACCAGCTAAAGAACTGTAAGTTCACATAGATATTAACATGACCGTCACTAGCCTGGGAGTCAGAACCAATAATAGAGTACCAGCTGACGAACTGTAAGTGCACATAGATATTAACATGACCGTCACTAGCCTGGGAGTCCGAACCAATAATAGAGTACCAGCTAAAGAACTGTAAGTGCACATAGATATTAACATGACCGTCACTAGCCTGGGAGTCAGAACCGATAATAACCTGTGTGTTATTGGCACTCATGCATTGGCTAGTTTTGCCAAGACAACAGAACTGCGTCTTCTACAACCTTTTCCAGGGTTTCCACTTGGAACAATATCAGTGAATTTTGTGAAGTTCTGGTTTATTTTGCCTGTTATCTCTCATTAGATGAAGCTGCACAGGAGGCCTTGACTGACATGCCACCCAGAGCAGAAGAGGTGCTGTTCCTTATGTCTTCACTAACCCTTTAATACAGATTAACAAGCGTGTGTACATGTGTGGATGTTTTGTCAATGTGTCTTCTGTGTGTCATGTCTGTCTTCTGTGGTTCTCCTGTGTGCCCTGTGTGTAGGAGTGGGATCCAGTGTGTTTTGTGTAACCAGTGTTTTGTGTAACCTGTGTGTAGGAGTTGGACCCAGTGACCCTCCACAACCAGGCTCTAATGAACATGGAAAAAAAGCCATCAGAGGGTTTTGAGAAGCTGGCCTTCCTGTTGCAGCAGATCCCATTTCCTCCAGTAACCTTTGGAAACCTGCTGCTGCTGTACTGCAAATATGAGGTAGGTATTACAGTTAATATTCATATGAGGTAGCTGTGGTTTACAGTTAATATTCATATGAGGTAGCTGTGTTTTACAGTTAATATTCATATGAGGTAGCTGTGGTTTACAGTTAATATTCATATGAGGTAGCTGTGGTTTACAGTTAATATTCATATGAGGTAGCTGTGGTTTACAGTTAATATTCATATGAGGTAGCTATGGTTTACAGTTAATATTCATATGAGGTAGCTATGGTTTACAGTTAATATTCAGATGAGGTAGCCATGGTTTACAGTTAATATTCAGATGAGGTAGCTATGGTTTACAGTTAATATTCATATGAGGTAGCTATGGTTTACAGTTAATATTCATATGAGGTAGCCATGGTTTACAGTTAATATTCACATGAGGTAGCTATGGTTTACAGTTAATATTCACATGAGGTAGCCATGGTTTACAGTTAATATTCATATGAGGTAGCTATGGTTTACAGTTAATATTCACATGAGGTAGCTATGGTTTACAGTTAATATTCATATGAGGTAGCCATGGTTTACAGTTAATATTCATATGAGGTAGCCATGGTTTACAGTTAATATTCATATGAGGTAGCTATGGTTTACAGTTAATATTCACATGAGGTAGCTATGGTTTACAGTTAATATTCACATGAGGTAGCTATGGTTTACAGTTAACCTTGTGTGATTTTTGTGTCTGCTCTGCTGATGTAATGTCCCTCTCTCTCTCTCTCTCTCTCTCTCCTTCTTCTAGTATTTTGACCTGGCTGCTGATGTTATGGCAGAGAATGCTCACCTCACCTATAAGTTCCTCACCCCAGTAAGAAGCAGTCCTGTTCATTATCTTGGTTTCAGTTGTGCAGTTTTCATACTTACTGTTTTAAAAACTAAATTAATAACTGATGTTTATTTGTAATAATTTGTTTATTAGTTTCCCCAACCTTCAGCAGATCTTACCTATCTGGTATTAGTATATGGTTTATTTCCTGTGTTATAACTGTGTTCATCTGGTTTGATCCAGTATCTCTATGAGTTTCTTGATGCCATGCTGACCTGCCAGACAGCGCCTGAGGAGGTAACATGAAAACCTCACGATTACTGCAGTTATACTACACTACTACTCTTAATACCTCTACAGTTACTAGACCACAATTACCACTACTGCCGTTACCACTACTGCCGTTACCACTACTACTACCACATATACCACCTATACCACCATCACCATGTATACCTCCACCACCATTACCACCACCTTATTAACTGCTGTTGGTTCTTCTAGTCAGACTTCTGCTTATCTAATAACTATATGATCTTATCTCTCTATTGTGTTAAACAGGCCTTCAGAAAGTTTGATGAGATGAACGCCAAGCTGACTGATCAGCTCCGCAAGCAGACGAAACAGGTTACATTCACCCATCACAAATCTCCTGTCTGTCTGTATTTAATCGACTTACAAACAGGTTACATTCACCCATCACAACTCTCCTGTCTGTCTGTATTTAATCACCTCACTTATATCATAATGTCTTTAGATTTGTCACATTTTATTTGGTACATCTTATTTCCATGATATAGTGTATGTGTTATAGTTCCGTATGCTGTGTTATAGTTCCGTATGCTGTGTTATAGTTCCGTATGCTGTGTTATAGTTCCGTATGCTGTGTTATAGTTCCGTATGCTGTGTTATAGTTCCGTATGCTGTGTTATAGTTCCTAATGCTGTGTTATGGTTCAGTATGCTGTGTTATAGTTCCGTATGCTGTGTTATAGTTCCGTATGCTGTGTTATTGTTCAGTATGCTGTGTTATTGTTCAGTATGCTGTGTTATTGTTCAGTATGCTGTGTTATTGTTCAGTATGCTGTGTTATAGTTCCGTATGCTGTGTTATTGTTCAGTATGCTGTGTTATAGTTCCGTTTGCTGTGTTATAGTTCCGTATGCTGTGTTATAGTTCCGTATGCTGTGTTATAGTTCCGTAGGCTGTGTTATTGTTCAGTATGCTGTGTTATTGTTCAGTATGTGTTAAAGTACACCTCCACATTTGTAATTTAGAGTTCTTTGTAATCTGAGTTGTCTTTATTAAGGTGCAGGAAGCCAGGCTGAACCGTGATAATGAAGCCTTGAAGAAAACTCTGCAGGACTACGATGAGCTGCTGGAAAAGTGAGTAGACCCTGCCCAGCTACACCCTTAGAACCTGCCCAGCCACACCCTTAGACCCTGCCCAGATATTCCTTGCCCAGCTACACCCTTAGACTAGGGCTGGGCGATATATCAAAAAAAAATTATCACGATAATTTTTCTCATATCATTCGATATCGATCTACATTGCAAATTTGAAAAAAATGTACTTGCTCAAAAGTGCTTAACTTTGAACTTAAAAGATTTAAGTTTATTTTAGTGCAATTCACAGAACATTAAACATTATAAATTCAACAAGGCCATTACTATTATTAGACCCAGAGGGAAGTAGGAATCGAATGTATTTTCGTAAAACAAATATCCCAACCTCCCCAATTACTGAAATACACCCATCGTGATAGACCACTGTATATAACATTAGCAATAACTTTACACAACAGTCCAGTCCCCTTAAAAATATGAACTTACCAATGGCTAAGTGCAGCTGGTGCCCGAAGCACTGCAGTCTGGTCCAGTTGGTAAATAGCCTTTACTATGTTTGCACCGCTGAGTGTCGGTGGTCATATTAGAGTTTATTCATAAGCTTCTTAAAACCTTTCTTCTCCACCGTGCTAATTGGCATCATATGTCTTTTGCGAGACAGTAGCTAACGGCATCCGTAATATCCTTGTATCTATCAGATGTGTTATGGTATGGTGTAATAGACAGTAGCTAACGGCATCCGTAATATCCTTGTATCTATCAGATGTGTTATGGTGTAATAGACAGTAGCTAACGGCATCCGTAATATCCTTGTATCTATCAGATGTGTTATGGTATGGTGTAATAGACAGTAGCTAACGGCATCCGTAATATCCTTGTATCTATCAGATGTGTTATGGTGTAATAGACAGTAGCTAACGGCATCCGTAATATCCTTGTATCTATGATATGTTTTATCGTGTGGTGTAACACCCTCTTCTCCTCAGGGTGGTACCGTTTATAACGGTAGAACACTGTCTGCTCCTCAGGGTGGTACCGTTTATAACGGTAGAACACTGTCTGCTCCTCAGGGTGGTACCGTTTATAATGGTAGAACACTGTCTGCTCCTCAGGGTGGTACCGTTTATAACGGTAGAACACTGTCTGCTCCTCAGGGTGGTACCGTTTATAATGGTAGAACACTGTCTGCTCCTCAGGTGGTACCGTTTATAACGGTAGAACACTGTCTGCTCCTCAGGGTGGTACCGTTTATAATGGTAGAACACTGTCTGCTCCTCAGGGTGGTACCGTTTATAATGGTAGAACACTGTCTGCTCCTCAGGTGGTACCGTTTATAACGGTAGAACACTGTCTGCTCCTCAGGGTGGTACCGTTTATAATGGTAGAACACTGTCTGCTCCTCAGGGTGGTACCGTTTATAATGGTAGAACACTGTCTGCTCCTCAGGGTGGTACCGTTTATAATGGTAGAACACTTCTGCTCCTCATAATGGTAGAACACTGTCTGCTCCTCAGGGTGGTACCGTTTATAATGGTAGAACACTGTCTGCTCCTCAGGGTGGTACCGTTTATAATGGTAGAACACTGTCTGCTCCTCAGGGTGGTACCGTTTATAATGGTAGAACACTGTCTGCTCCTCAGGGTGGTACCGTTTATAATGGTAGAACACTGTCTGCTCCTCAGGGTGGTACCGTTTATAATGGTAGAACACTGTCTGCTCCTCAGGTGGTACCGTTTATAACGGTAGAACACTGTCTGCTCCTCAGGGTGGTACCGTTTATAATGGTAGAACACTGTCTGCTCCTCAGGGTGGTACCGTTTATAATGGTAGAACACTGTCTGCTCCTCAGGTGGTACCGTTTATAACGGTAGAACACTGTCTGCTCCTCAGGGTGGTACCGTTTATAATAATGGTAGAACACTGTCTGCTGCTCTCAGGTGGTACCGGGTGGTACCGTTTATAATGGTAGAACACTGTCTGCTCCTCAGGTGGTACCGTTTATAACTGGTAGAACACTGTCTGCTCCTCAGGGTGGGTAGAACACTGTCTGCTCCTATACCGTTTATAATGGTAGAACACTGTCTGCTCCTCAGGGTGGTACCGTTTATAATGGTAGAACACTGTCTGCTCCTCAGGAACACTGTGGTACCGTTTATAATGGTAGAACACTGTCTGCTCCTCAGGGTGGTAATGGTAGAACACTGTCTGCTCCTCAGGTGGTACCGTTTATAATGGTAGAACACTGTCTGCTCCTCAGGGTGGTACCGTTTATAACGGTACAACAGGTTGATGGTGTTGTCGGTCTTACGTTAGCACAACTCGAAGACATATTTGCAAATAGTATTGTTCTGCGGTTTGTCTGACCGTAAAAAGCCAAACCACTGCCATATCACTGACGATGTACCACCCAATTTAGACAGAATTTATTCGTTTTCTTCTCATAATTCCAACTTATTTCACCATCGATCCGACTCATATTTCCTCCTTCTAGTTGGTTCTATATTACGCGGCGGTTGATGTGCGCATGTGCAGGTACCTGTATGCTCGTGCTGTCTCATAAGCTCATTGGTCTATATTACGCGCGGTTGATGTGTGCGCGTGAGCAGGTAGCTGCGTACTCGTGCGTCTCTAGCTCATTTCTGCCGTTAGTTTCATTGGCGGTTTAAAGCGAGTTTGCAGTGAACGTTTGAGGAAAATTTTACTGCACGAAAATAGGATTTTATCGATAATTTATTACATATTTATCATCAAATTTGTATATTTGTTTTATTGCGATAGATATCGCTATTGATTTATTGCCCAGCTACACCCTTAGACCCTGCCCAACTATAACTAACTGTTGTACTGTTTTCCTGGTTATAGCCTGGTAAATGACTGTTGTACTGATTTTCTTGGTTATTGCCTGGTAAATAATGTTTGTCTGTTCTGAAGATACATCCCAGTCCTGATGGCCCAGGCTAAGATCTACTGGAACAGAGAGAACTACCAGATGGTTGAGAAGATTTTCCGTAAGTCAGTGGAGTTCTGTAATGGACACGACACATGGAAGCTCAATGTGGCTCACGTTCTCTTCATGCAAGAGAACAAGTACAAGGAGGCCATCGGGTTCTATGAACCCATCGTCAAGAAACACTACGACAACGTGAGTTTACCACGGAGGGCAACAGGTGGGCGGAGGGCAACAGGTGGGCGGAGGGCAACAGGTGGGCGGAGGGCAACAGGTGGGCGGAGGGCAACAGGTGGGCGGAGGGCAACAGGTGGGCGGAGGGCAACAGGTGGGCGGAGGGCAACAGGTGGGCGGAGGGCAACAGGTGGGCGGAGGGCAACAGGTGGGCGGAGGGCAACAGGTGGGCGGAGGGCAACAGGTGGGCGGAGGGCAACAGGTGGGCGGAGGGCAACAGGTGGGCGGAGGGCAACAGGTGGGCGGAGGGCAACAGGTGGGCGGAGGGCAGGTTTGGGTGGACTCGTCTCTTTGCATGTTGGGATGTTATAAATCTTTTAGTTAAACCCTTGTTGAATTTGCATATTAACAAGCCATCTAGTAGCATGTTGACTTGTTGAATTTGCATATTAACAAGCCATCTAGTAGCATGTTGAATTTGCATATTAACGAGCCATCTAGTAGCATGTTCACTTGTTGAATTTGCATATTAACAAGCCATCTAGTAGCATGTTGACTTGTTGAATTTGCATATTAACAAGCCATCTAGTAGCATGTTGAATTTGCACATTAACGAGCCATCTAGTAGCATGTTCACTTGTTGAATTTGCATATTAACAAGCCATCTAGTAGTATGTTGAATTTGCATATTAACGAGCCATCTAGTAGCATGTTGAATTTGCATATTAACGAGCCATCTAGTAGCATGTTGAATTTGCATATTAACGAGCCATCTAGTAGCATGTTGAATTTGCATATTAACGAGCCATCTAGTAGCATGTTGAATTTGCATATTAACGAGCCATCTAGTAGCATGTTGAATTTTAACAAGCCATCTATGTTGAATTTGCATATTAACGAGCCATCTAGTAGCATGTTGAATTTGCATATTAACGAGCCATCTAGTAGCATGTTGAATTTGCATATTAACGAGCCATCTAGTAGCATGTTGAATTTGCATATTAACGAGCCATCTAGTAGCATGTTGAATTTGCATATTAACGAGCCATCTAGTGGCATGTTGAATTTGCATATTAACGAGCCATCTAGTAGCATGTTGAATTTGCATATTAACGAGCCATCTAGTAGCATGTTGAATTTGCATATTAACGAGCCATCTAGTAGCATGTTGAATTTGCATATTAACGAGCCATCTAGTAGCATGTTGAATTTGCATATTAACGAGCCATCTAGTAGCATGTTGAATTTGCATATTAACGAGCCATCTAGTAGCATGTTGAATTTGCATATTAATGAGACATCTAGTAGCATGTTGAATTTGCATATTAACGAGCCATCTAGTAGCATGTTGAATTTGCAGTAGCATGTTGAATTTGCATATTAACGAGCCATCTAGTAGCATGTTGAATTTGCATATTAACGATTAACGAGCCATCTAGTAGCATGTTGAATTTGCATATTAACGCCATCTAGTAGCATGTTGAATTTGCATATTAACGAGCCATCTAGTAGCATGTTGAATTTGCATATTAACGAGCCATCTAGTAGCATGTTGAATTTGCATATTAACGAGCCATCTAGTAGCATGTTGAATTTGCATATTAATGAGACATCTAGAAGCATGTTGAATTTGCATATTAACGAGCCATCTAGTAGCATGGTGACTGACTGGTTTAAATGTTGTTATAGTTACATTTAGACCAAATGTTCTCCCTCCTCGTTATCATGTATCACCACTCTCTCCCTCCATCTCCTCTTTTCTCCATCTCTCCTCCTCTCTCCATCTCTAGATTCTGAATGTCAGTGCTGCTGTGTTGGCTAACCTGTGTGTCTCCTACATCATGACCAACCAGAATGAAGAGGTAGGAGTGTGTGTGATGTCAGTTGATGTGTGTGTGTGTGTGTAATGTCAGCTGACATGGATGTAATGGATGTGTGTGTATAAAGTGTAAACTCACAAGCTTCCTGCTCCTTGCAGGCTGAGGAACTGATGAGGAGAATGGAGAAAGAGGAGGAACAGATCTCTTATGACCAACCCGATAAGAAGGTCTTCCACCTATGTATTGTCAATCTGGTAATAGGGTGAGTGGTACTATAAAAAACTATACCCATGGGCTAGGACTATCTGGTAATAGAGTGAGTGGTACTATACCCATGGGCTAGGACTATCTGGTAATAGGGTGAGTGGTACTATACCCATGGGCTAGGACTATCTGGTAATAGGGTGAGTGGTACTATACCCATGGGCTAGGACTATCTGGTAATAGGGTGAGTGGTACTATACCCATGGGCTAGGACTATCTGGTAATAGGGTGAGTGGTACTATACCCATGGGCTAGGAATATCTGATAATAGGGTGAGTACAATATATGATATTATCATTATCATGATATTGTTTATATCTATCCTCCAGGACCCTGTACTGTTGTCATGATATTGTTTATATCTATCTTCCAGGACCCTGTACTGTTGTCATGATAGTGTTTATATCTATCTTCCAGGACCCTGTACTGTTGTCATGATATTGTTTATATCTATCTTCCAGGACCCTGTACTGTTGTCATGATAGTGTTTATATCTATCTTCCAGGACCCTGTACTATTGTCATGATAGTGTTTATATCTATCTTCCAGGACCCTGTACTGTGCCAAGGGGAACTATGATTTTGGAATAACTCGTGTCATTAAGAGTCTGGAGCCGTACAACAAGAAGGTTAGACATTTGCATAATGGATGTTCTGACAAGTCACTATCATCCAATGGGACAAGTTTCACATTCTCTGGTCCTTAGTCTCTATACCTGGTTCTCTGGTTCCGAGTCTCTATAGCTGGTTCTGGGGCTAACCTACTACTGACGCAGTTTAACAATTAGTTATAGCCAGGGTTTGTTTTACAAGGCTAGTTTCAGCTAGCGCTTCCGTTAGTCCGATAAAGCATGTGCAAAACTATCACAGTGGTAAACGCCCCAGTATAGGAATCCCAGAACATCCATATGAGGGGTGGGGTCAACAGTGTTCTATCATCCAATCAGCTCCCAATCTGTCCTGTGTGTGCAGCTGGGAACGGATACATGGTTCTACGCTAAGCGGTGTTTCCTGTCCCTGTTGGAGAACATGGCTAAACACATGATAATGCTCAGAGACTCAGTCATTCAGGAGTGTATTCAGTTCCTGGAGCACTGTGAAGGTAAGGAAGCCTTTATGATCTTGTGAAGGTAAGGAAGACTATGATCTTGTGAAGGTGAGGAAGACTATGGTCCTGTGAAGGTGAGGAAGACTATGGTCCTGTGAAGGTGAGGAAGACTATGGTCCTGTGAAGGTAAGGAAAACTCTGATCCTGTGAAGGTAAGGAAGACTCTGATCCTGTGAAGGTAAGGAAGACTCTTTAATCCTGTGAAGGTAAGGAAGAATCTGATCCTGTGAAGGTAAGGAAGAATCTGATCCTGTGAAGGTAAGGAAGACTTTGATCCTGTGAAGGTAAGGAAGACTCTTTAATCTTGTGAAGGTAAGAAAGACTCTGATCCTGTGAAGGTATTTGTTTACTAGCCTACTAGTTTACTAGCCTACTTGCCATAATGAGTATACCGTAAATTCCCTACTGCACCAATTAATTATTGAATTTGCAGTGTATTGTAACTCTCTTCATCTGGATCCCATCTCTCCCACTTTCCATCTCTGCCTCCCTCTCCATCTCCCTCCATCTCCCTCCCTCCATCTCCCTCCCTCCATCTCCCTCCCTCCATCTCCCTCCCTCCATCTCCCTCCCTCCATGTAGTGTACGGTAAGACAGAGCCAGCCATGATAGAACAACCCCTGGAGGAGGACAGGATGCATGCTGGGAAAAACACAGTCACCTATGAGGCTCGTCTTCTCAAAGCTCTTTTCTACGAGGTCATTGGATGGAACGACTGATGTCTACAGTCTGTCATGTGACCTACAGTAAAGACTTCCTTACATTCAGTCTGTCTACAGTAAAGACTTCCTTACATTCAGTCTGTCTACAGTCTGTGATGTGACCTACAGTAAAAACTTCCCAATCTCAATGTCAACTGTGAAGAGGCGACTTGTGTTAAAGACTTTGGTTGGTGGCACAAAAATGTAATCAACGAAGTCATTCTTTTATTTGTCAAATGCACTGAATCACACAGCATCACTCTGGTAAATGACAATTGTTAAGACATATTCCACACAACGTCTATGCAGTAGTCGTTTAGGAAGATATAAACCAAGAATATTAATAGCAAAAAATTATGTGTATATATATATATATATATATATATATATATAATTGTAGCCAATGGGGAATATGGACAAAATAAATAAAAAATTATTCAATATATATACATGGAAAGTAGTGTTGTGGTCAAGATAAGGTAGGGAGAGACCCGGTCAGGACCAAGGTAGGGAAAGACCCGGTCAGGACCGAGACCAAGGTAGGGAAAGACCCGTGTAAAATCCCCAGTGAATACATTTCTGGACCACACAAATAAGCATACCTCATATTTCATTTATTAAAACACAAACGGTCATAAAAATATTTGATAATCTATGCATATTTTAGTGTCAAGTTCTAGATTTCTACATGACATTGTGTTGCTATAGGTTTCATGGTATGCACACAAGCTGAGCGGACAACTACAAATAAAGATATTAGAAACTGCCTTAATAAAAGCTTTCTCGTGTTCTTTCCAGTGTTCTCAAATAGCACCATACTCACTCCATCTGTGTACTATTTCCAACCAAAGCCCTATCGGTTTAGGGAGTAGGGTGGTATTTGGGAAACATTCCTGACGATTCATCCAGGAGACAGGTTCACATCAAGGTCAGGGGTCTCTTGGTGATGTCTTGCTCAGTCAAGTAGTAGTTCAGGTATCCTCCTAGAGCGCTTACTGACACACCTGTCAGGTGACTGGAACAGCCGTCTGGAGAGAGGGAGGGAGAATATCTGTGATCCAGATGTGTGTGTACATGTAGAAACCGGGTGTGTGTGTGTTTAGGTCTATACAGGTAGAATAAATAATGTGTGTGTGCGTACAATCAAACACACCATCCAGCATTCTCTCTCTCCTCTTCACTCTTCTGCGAGGTTGAGTAAAGCACCCCACTTCCTGATCCTGCAGCCTCAGAATATGCTGCAGCCAATCAACTTTGAAAAAGTCAGAAAAACCAGCCAATCCACAAAGCAGTACTGTTGACAGACAGTAAGTGACAGGATGTTAAATTACAGTTGCACCTCAGATTAACTTCCATATATAAACTTTGACTTTACTATAGATCATCTGATATAATATGAGATATCATTACTGTTAGGAGCTCTACTCAGCTTTATGTTGGGATATCATTACTGTTAGGAGCTCTACTCAGCTTTATGTTGGGATATCATTACTGTTAGGAGCTCTACTCAGCTTTATGTTGGGATATCATTACTGTAAGGAGCTCTAATCAGCTTTATGTTGGGATATCATTACTGTTAGGAGCTCTACTCAGCTTTATGTTGGGAATAGAGAGGCACCCATGACTGACTGTTTTCAATGAAGATGTCCTGGGTGTCTCTGCTAAAGCTTTTCTGGAGGATGTCTGTGTTTCCTTTCATCATGTTGGAGCAGAAGATCTTCTGGTACTGTCTTTCTGTTAAGTTAGACCGTGATGTACGTATCTCCCCCTTCAGCACGGCAGAACAACCTCTCTGAAGAATAGAGGAACGGGGAAAGAGGAACGGGGAGAGAGGAACGAGATTGGGTAGAGAGGAACGGGGAGAGAGGAACGGGAATGGGGAGAGAGGAACGGGAACGGGGAGAGAAGAACGGGAACGGGGAGAGAAGAACGGGAACGGGGAGAGAGGAACGGGAACGGGGAGAGAGGAACGGGGAGATAGAGACGGGGGAAGAGGAACGGGAGAGAGGGACGGGGGAAGTGGAACGGGGAGAGAGGGCAAGTTGTTTGGCCTTAAAGTCTAATTGTTCGCTCACCATCTAATCTACCCAGAACTTGTTAGAAGATGATTAACCTTATTCACATCACCTGTGGTCACACTGTTTTGGCTCATCAGTATATATTTGCATGTGTGTATCTACTTGTGTGTATGCATGTGTGTGTGTATGTGTGTGTGTGTGTGTTTGTGTGTGTGCGTGCGTGTGTTTTGTATGCATGTGTGTGTGTCTTACATTTTCTCCGATCATGAAGTACAGCAGCTGGTGGGACAGTGAATAATAAGGACATCCAAATCTGGTCATAGTGTCACGGCATAATTTGGTGACAATACATGGAGTTCCATTGTTCTTCCTGACAGAGGTAAAGGTTATCAGAAAAATATTTAACAGATATAGATATACAATCTACTGACCAAAAGAATATAGATATACAGTCTACTGACCAACAGAATATAGATATACAGTCTACTGACCAACAGAAGATATATAGTCTACTGACCAACAGAAGATATACAGTCTACTGACCAACAGAAGATATACAGTCTACTGACCAACAGAAGATATACAGTCTACTGACCAACAGAAGATATACAGTCTACTGACCAACAGAAGATATACAGTCTACTGACCAACAGAAGATATACAGTCTACTGACCAACAGAAGATATACAGTCTACTGACCAACAGAAGATATACAGTCTACTGACCAACAGAAGATATACAGTCTACTGACCAACAGAAGATATACAGTCTACTGACCAACAGAAGATATACAGTCTACTGACCAACAGAAGATATACAGTCTACTGACCAACAGAAGATATACAGTCTACTGACCAACAGAAGATATATAGTCTACTGACCAACAGAAGATATACAGTCTACTGACCAACAGAAGATATACAGTCTACTGACCAACAGAAGATATACAGTCTACTAGAGCAAACGAGAATGTAAAACATGTACAACACAAACAATGACTGGTATTTTGTGCAAATTATTTCTTAAACATAAACTTCAGACTATATGTGATCTCAGGGTAATAAGTCCAGCTCCTGAACTTAACCAAGTCTCATAGGAACTACGACTGAAATCGAATGTTCTGGTCAAATTAGACAAAAATGTAACACTTTGGCCATAAACAGAATTGGCAAGTTTACAGACCAAAGGGTACTAGACTCAAGGAGATGCACCTGATATGCACAGGGAAACATAATGGTGGGTCAATAATGTGTGGGGCAGTGTGGCCACTAGAGGTCCAGAGACTCTTGTTAAGATAACTAATCATAATGACTTCCACTATGAACCAGGATATTTGAGTTTCCTTTCACCAAGAGATGGACACCTGGCTCTGGATAGATCTTTAGGTTTCAGTACTTCTGGGGTTTACTGTTGTCAATCTTACACTGGTTGGTGTTCAAATGTGATATGAACGGTATGTGACATGCAGGTGTGTGTGTGTGTGTGTAACATGCATGTGTGTGTGTGTACCATGTCCCCAGCAGCAGGGTCATGCACTTGTCACTCTGAGCTTCGTCGTAGCACTCCATGGAGCGACCAGAGGAATAGACCAGAGAGGAATCTGTAGTGCTCCACTCGTGAGGGACCGACCAGAAGGTCCACGTCAACAGGGGTTCAAATTCTACCATGAAACAGAGAAGCAGGACTGTTAAATATGTTACATGTGTATGAATACAAACGTCTTGTATAGTGGATAAACAACGATTTATCATTAAGGGAGAAGGCCACCCAGTTTATTGGAAAACAAGAGATTCTTGAGCGTTCCAGCCAGTTGTGGCTTCCAGCAGTTCTCCAATTCAATATAGCTACAACACAGTTTAAATACAGAGTAGATGTAAACAGGATGTTGACATTTACATTTTACATTTTGCGCATATTGCAGACGCTCTTATCCAGAGCGACTTACAATAAGTGCAGGCATTTCACATATAGCTAAAACACACATCAAAAAGGCAATAAGTACATTGTTCCTGGGTGGGTGCGGGGGGAAGTGCTAGAGATAGAAGGGGTGCTAGGAGAGGAGGAATGGGTGATAATCGTAGAGGAATGATCTTGTGGAGTTGTGGAGCTCCATTCGTGGAGCTACTGGAGGTAGAGTTTGACAGGTGGGAGTATTTGTGTCTACATAAAAACATGACACATTCCTGAGTTTGAACAACTTTTCCCAACTTATCCCATGAAACTAATTGTGTATATAATGAATACTCTGTAGATAATTAATAATCATATCCTACTGAAGCAATTACCAACCTAAAAATATACCTACCTAATCTATCTATCTAGGGAGAAGTCATACCAGAGAGCTCAAATTCTGGTCAAGACCAGACCAAACTAGACCAGACCCAACTAGACCAGACCCAACTAGACCAGACCCAACTAGACCAGACCACACTAGGCCAGACCAAACTAGACCAGACCAAACTAGACCAGACCAAACTAGACCAGACCAAACTAGACCAGATCAAACTAGACCAGACCAAACTAGACCAGACCAAACTAGACCAGATCAAACTAGACCAGACCAAACTAGACCAGACCAAACTAGACTAGACCAAACTAGGCTAGACCAAACTAGACGAGACCAAACTAGACTAGACCAAACCAAACCAAACTGTACCAAACTAGACTAGACCAAACTAGAATAGACCAAACTAGATCAGACCAAACCAGACCAGAACAAACTAGATGAGAAATGAGTACCTTTGTAGTATTTCGGATCTGTCTGTTTCAGCTCCATGACAGCCTTGGTCAGGCTCTGACCCAACCTTTTCACCAGGGAGACCGTGGTGGTCCTTTGAGACCAGCTCAGGGGGTCGGTGTGGGGCCATGCTCTCACGGCCTCCTTCAACTCCGCTGGGGGATAGAAACGTTCAGGTTAGTCACTCCGTATGATCATGGAAACGTTCAGGTTAGTCACTCTGTATGATCATGGAAACGTTCAGGTTAGTCTTTAATTTATTTTGCAGTATAATATAACCTACATGTGGGTCTCCTACTCACCCTGCAGTATAATATAACCTACATGTGGGTCTCCTACTCACCCTGCAGTATAATATAACCTACATGTGGGTCTCCTACTCACCCTGCAGTATAATATAACCTACATGTGGGTCTCCTACTCACCCTGCAGTATAATATAACCTACATGTGGGTCTCCTACTCACCCTGCAGTATAATATAACCTACATGTGGGTCTCCTACTCACCCTGCAGTATAATATAACCTACATGTGGGTCTCCTACTCACCCTGCAGTATAATATAACCTACATGTGGGTCTCCTACTCACCCTGCAGTATAATATAACCTACATGTGGGTCTCCTACTCACCCTCAGTATAATATAACCTACATGTGGGTCTCCTACTCACCCTGCAGTATAATATAACCTACATGTGGGTCTCCTACTCACCCTGCAGTATAATATAACCTACATGTGGGTCTCCTACTCACCCTGCAGTATAATATATCCTACATGTGGGTCTCCTACTCACCCTGCAGTATAATATAACCTACATGTGGGTCTCCTACTCACCCTCAGTATAATATAACCTACATGTGGGTCTCCTACTCACCCTGCAGTATAATATAACCTACATGTGGGTCTCCTACTCACCCTGCAGTATAATATAACCTACATGTGGGTCTCCTACTCACCCTGCAGTATAATATAACCTACATGTGGGTCTCCTACTCACCCTGCAGTATAATATAACCTACATGTGGGTCTCCTACTCACCCTGCAGTATAATATATCCTACATGTGGGTCTCCTACTCACCCTCCAGTATAATATAACCTACATGTGGGTCTCCTACTCACCCTGCAGTATAATATAACCTACATGTGGGTCTCCTACTCACCCTGCAGTATAATATAACCTACATGTGGGTCTCCTACTCACCCTGCAGTATAATATAACCTACATGTGGGTCTCCTACTCACCCTGCAGTATAATATAACCTACATGTGGGTCTCCTACTCACCCTGCAGTATAATATAACCCACTACTCCATCCAGATTGATGTTCCTGTATTGTTGCTCCAAGAAAGCAGCTCCTTTCTCCAGGCTGGTTAGAATCACATCGATCACCTCCTCATGTGCGGCACCCGGATGGGAGGAGACGAGCATAAACAACACGACCAGTACAAACCCAGGCATGCTTTCATATATATAAATACATATAAATACGGGAAGTCTATATGTCTATATCAGACCGTAGATTTTACTCCAATAAGGTTGTTGTCTCGGCGCTAATTTGCGATGAGTTAGCAAATAACGGACGACGCACTTTTGGGAGTAAGCGCCCTCTGTCATGGGAGTAAGCGCCCTCTGTCATGGGAGTAAGCGCCCTCTGTCATGGGAGTAAGCGCCCTCTGTTATGGGAGTAAGCGCCCTCTGTTATGGGAGTAAGCGCCCTCTGTTATGGGAGTAAGCGCCCTCTGTTATGGGAGTAAGCACCCTCTGTTATGGGAGTAAGCGCCCTCTGTTATGGGAGTAAGCGCCCTCTGTCATGGGAGTAAGCGCCCTCTGTCATGGGAGTAAGCGCCCTCTGTTATGGGAGTAAGCGCCCTCTGTTATGGGAGTAAGCACCCTCTGTTATGGGAGTAAGCGCCCTCTGTTATGGGAGTAAGCGCCCTCTGTTATGGGAGTAAGCGCCCTCTGTTATGGGAGTAAGCACCCTCTGTCATGGGAGTAAGCGCCCTCTGTTATGGGAGTAAGCGCCCTCTGTCATGGGAGTAAGCGCCCTCTGTCATGGGAGTAAGCGCCCTCTGTTATGGGTAAGCGCCCTCTGTTATGGGAGCGCCCTCTGTTATGGGAGTAAGCCCCCTCTGTTATGGGAGTAAGCGCCCTCTGTTATGGGAGTAAGCGCCCTCTGTTATGGGAGTAAGCGCCCTCTGTTATGGGAGTAAGCACCCTCTGTCATGGGAGTAAGCGCCCTCTGTCATGGGAGTAAGCACCCTCTGTCATGGGAGTAAGCGCCCTCTGTTATGGGAGTAAGCGCCCTCTGTCATGGGAGTAAGCGCCCTCTGTTATGGGAGTAAGCACCCTCTGTTATGGGAGTAAGCGCCCTCTGTTATGGGAGTAAGCACCCTCTGTTATGGGAGTAAGCGCCCTCTGTTATGGGAGTAAGCACCCTCTGTCATGGGAGTAAGCGCCCTCTGTTATGGGAGTAAGCGCCCTCTGTCATGGGAGTAAGCGCCCTCTGTCATGGGAGTAAGCGCCCTCTGTTATGGGAGTAAGCACCCTCTGTTATGGGAGTAAGCACCCTCTGTCATGGGAGTAAGCACCCTCTGTCATGGGAGTAAGCGCCCTCTGTTATGGGAGTAAGCGCCCTCTGTCATGGGAGTAAGCACCCTCTGTTATGGGAGTAAGCACCCTCTGTTATGGGAGTAAGCGCCCTCTGTTATGGGAGTAAGCGCCCTCTGTCATGGGAGTAAGCGCCCTCTGTTATGGGAGTAAGCGCCCTCTGTCATGGGAGTAAGCGCCCTCTGTTATGGGAGTAAGCGCCCTCTGTCATGGGAGTAAGCGCCCTCTGTTATGGGAGTAAGCACCCTCTGTTATGGGAGTAAGCGCCCTCTGTTATGGGAGTAAGCGCCCTCTGTCATGGGAGTAAGCGCCCTCTGTTATGGGAGTAAGCGCCCTCTGTTATGGGAGTAAGCACCCTCTGTCATGGGAGTAAGCGCCCTCTGTTATGGGAGTAAGCGCCCTCTGTCATGGGAGTAAGCACCCTCTGTCATGGGAGTAAGCGCCCTCTGTTATGGGAGTAAGCGCCCTCTGTTATGGGAGTAAGCGCCCTCTGTCATGGGAGTAAGCGCCCTCTGTCATGGGAGTAAGCACCCTCTGTTATGGGAGTAAGCGCCCTCTGTTATGGGAGTAAGCGCCCTCTGTCATGGGAGTAAGCGTCCCTCTGTCATAGGAGTAAGCACCCTCTGTTATGGGAGTAAGCACCCTCTGTTATGGGAGTAAGCACCCTCTGTCATGGGAGTAAGCACCCTCTGTTATGGGAGTAAGCACCCTCTGTTATGGGAGTAAGCACCCTCTGTCATGGGAGTAAGCGCCCTCTGTTATGGGAGTAAGCGCCCTCTGTCATGGGAGTAAGCACCCTCTGTTATGGGAGTAAGCACCCTCTGTCATGGGAGTAAGCGCCCTCTGTTGTGGGAGTAAGCGTATTTAAGAGAGTGGGATTGATAACTCAAATAACAACATACTATGATGGACAACCATCTGGATACCAATCTTCATAATCTAGACTACCCTATTAAACATGACCAGAACCCACTGGATTCCCCAATTACTCTGAAAAAAGTGCTAAATCCAAGCCTTCCAAATCAAAAGGTCTGTGTTTTTGGTATACTGAGTCTATTACGGACTCATTTGAATTTCAGGTCTGATTTGTTCTGTCATCAGGGATGTTCCGTCTTCCTACCAAAAGCAATAAAATAACGTTTAGAGTTACTAAATTTGGCTTTGTGAATATTATATTTCCCTAAAATTATCAATAGATTAATTAGGTATATTTCTTATTTTTTTTTTACTTTTGTTGTCATGGAAACCAAACAGTACATCTATCCACAACAAAGAAAAATCAGAGACAAGTTTATCGAGAGAGATCTTTCCAGAAAGTGGTGGCCTTTAAATCAGCGTACAACACTTCCGGTTACACTGCTCGTCATCAGTCTTTTTTTCCAATAAACTTTATTGAATATTTTAGCAGATACATAATACATTTAGACACAATTAGACACATACATACAGAGTGACACAGTTAGTATAACAATAACCAGTATCCCAGGAAATCTACTAGCAAGGCCCAACATCAATTAGTCGAGATAATAACAGCAATGTGAGTGAACAGTTCAAATATCATTTAGTCACAGGAAGACATGAGGGTAGAATATATCTGCATAGTTTTCATAGCTTTACAGTTATTATAACATTTTATAGAAATAAAATAGTAATTGATCTCGTTCTTAAATGCAAGAACAAATGGTTTAGAGCCCCTGAATTTAAATTTATGGATGTGATATTTAGCAGAAAAAAAAGAAATATCATGAAGTATTTCTCTTCCCGGTCTATTCACGTCATCAGTCATAACACTTCCGGTTACACTGCTCCACGTCATCAGTCAAAACATCATAACAAACATGGCGGATGCAGCCACGGCTCTAGCTATACTTTCACTGTTGGGTTTCGTATTAGCAGGGCTTTATATTACCAGTTTATACGCACTATTTACTCTGGTGTTACTTATTATTGTTATAGGCACGTTGGTGACGCTGTTACTGCGGAAGTTGCGGAGAAGTGACGCATTATGCGAGAGGCGCGTGTGTGTGTTGGTGCTGGGGGATATCGCACGGAGCCCCCGTATGCAATATCACACACTGTCTCTGAGCAAACAAGGATATTACGTCACCTGTGTGGGATATATAGGTAAATATATATATATATATGAGTGAATATAATATATGTACTGAAACACATGAAGCAACCCCATATACGTGTGTGGGATATATAGGTAAATATATATATATGAGTTAATATATGTGCTAAAAAACATGAAGCAACCCCATATACGTCTGGCCAGCGGTGAATTTTGAACTTGGCAAGTCTTTGAGTATTCATTATCATAACAACTATTATGTTGTTCTGTTCAAGCCAATGAGTGGATGTCCAGAAGTTGGATCAAGACCATTTAATGTGTGATAACTGGCTAAACATCTTATGTTAAAGCTGGCATGTTCTAGGCTAGACTGGGTAACAAGAGCTAACCAGGTAACCAGGCAGTTTTGTGGTGGTTTTACCATTAGAAAAGCGATTTCTAAATCTAAAAGAATCACTTGACTAGGTGCAGATGGACTACATTCATAGACAGACATTCGTTTGTTCCTGTTTTCATGATTGATTTGTTACAACTGTGACTGAAACAATGTTGTTTTTGTCAGGTTCCAAACCCCACCCGGATGTAGTTGGAGATGAGAAGATCAGAATTATCCCAATAGCTGAGATCCAAGGGTTTCGAGGTACTTTAAAGGTTGATACTACAACTGTATAATTATCTGTTAGATAACTAACTATGATGAACAACCACCTTGATACTACAAATGTAGAGTAATGTGTTAGATAATTAACTATTTTATTGGTTGTCAATGTGACTGGCCATTTTGGCATCTTCATATTCAGTGGGTCCTAGGGTCGTGACGTATGTTACCAAAGTGATTCTTCAGTCCTTGCAGCTTCTTCTGGTTTTACTGAATATGGACAAGCAGTCTCATATTCTTATGCAGGTATTCATTGTTCTACAATACAATTTGTGTGTGTGTTTATTTTCAGCCATGTATTCTACAGTAGAACAATTATTTATTGTGTTCTATTGTGCTTTTATATTGTGTTCTCTAATTTTGTGTTGTATGTATTCTGTTAGATTGTGTAGACCATTTATTTTGTCTCTGTTCTAACAATGTACCACCCCTGACCAACAGTAACCCAAGATTTACTTCTTTCCCAGAATCCTCCAGGGCTGCCCAGCATGGCAGTGACTTGGCTTGTGTGTGCTCTGAGAGGCTCCACATTTATTATTGACTGGCACAACTATGGCTACACCATCATGGCCCTTTCACACGGTGCCAATCACCCCATCGTTTGGCTGGCACAGTGGTTAGTGACAACACAATTTCCCATAAGGCTCGGGACAAGGGTTTAAATAGTGTACTAATTAGGGACTAGGGTGTAAATAGTGAACTATATCCGGACTAGGGTGTAAATAGTGTACTATATCAGGACTATTGTTTATGTTGGGAAGAGGTCACCCTGTAATTTGTCCAATCAGAAGTGATGGTTTTATTTGGGTTATGTTGTGCTGTACTGAATGGAAGCCCTGTCCCTGTTAACCCTGTCTCTGCCAGGTATGAGAGGTTGTTTGGTCGGTTCTCCACTCATAACCTGTGCGTCACCAATGCTATGAAGGATGACCTGAAGAACAACTGGAACATCAAGTTAGTATGGGTTTGAGTTACCCTGTCCAATAGGATTAGGGTTAGGGGTTTACCCTGTCCAATAGGGCCATCACTATGTATGACAGACTTTACCATGTCCAATAGGGCCATCACTATGTATGACAGACTTTACCCTGTCCAATAGGGCCATCAGGATATATGACAGGCTTTACCCTGTCCAATAGGGCCATCACGTTGTATGACAGACTTTACCATGTCCAATAGGGCCATCACTATGTATGACAGACTTTACCATGTCCAATAGGGCCATCACTATGTATGACAGACTTTACCCTGTCCAATAGGGCCATCAGGATATATGACAGGCTTTACCCTGTCCAATAGGGCCATCACGTTGTATGACAGACCTCCGGATATATTCAAAGAGACTCCAGTGGAACTCCAGCATGATCTGTTTAAGCGGCTGGCTGAGACCTACCCTGAGTTCCAAGCATGGTGAGATGTATTCAGTTATGTATGGAAGAGAATGTTCAACCAGAAACCTGTCTGTCTGTCTGTAAAGAGTGTCTGTCTGTCTGTAAAGACTGTCTGTCTGTAAAGACTGTCTGTCTGTAAAGACTGTCTGTAAAGACTGTCTGTCTGTCTGTAAAGACTGTCTGTAAAGACTGTCTGTCTGTCTGTCTGTAAGACTGTCTGTCTGTCTGTAAAGAGTGTCTGTCTGTCTGTCTGTCTGTCTGTCTGTAAAGACTGTCTGTCTGTTTGTCTGTCTGTAAAGAGTGTCTGTCTGTCTGTAAAGACTGTCTGTCTGTCTGTCTGTAAAGAGTGTCTGTCTGTCTGTAAAGATGATGTCTGTGGGCGTGTAGTGGACGTGTAGTGGCCATGTAGTAGACGTGAATTAGACATGGTGTAGTGGGCGTGTAGTAGGCGTGTAGTGGGCGTGTAGTAGACGTGAATTAGACGTTGTGTAGTGGGTGTGTAGTAGACGTGAATTAGACGTTGTGTAGTGGGCGTGTAGTAGACGTGTCATAGCATATGTTATTACGCATTTTAAACCCTGTGTCTATTACAGTGGGGAGAACACATCTAAAGAGACAGATAGAACAGTGTTTACAGGACGCCACTCCAGTGACCTTTCTGTCACCTTGACCTCTGGACGACCTGCATTACTAATCAGCAGCACTAGTTGGACTGGTCAGTACACAACATACATCATCCCAAATCATCACTTCTGTTTAACCCTGACATACTCACATCATCCCAAATCATCCCCTCTATTTAAACCTGACATACTCACATCATCCCAAATCATCCCCTCTGTTTAACCCTGACATACTCACATCATCCCAAATCTTCCCCTCTATTTAACCCTGACATACTCACATCATCCCAAATCATCCCCTTTGTTTAAACCTGACATACATCATCCCAAATCATCCCCTTTGTTTAAACCTGACATACATCATCCCAAATCATCCCCTCTGTTTAACCCTGACATACTCACATCATCCCAAATCATCCCCTTTGTTTAAACCTGACATACATCATCCCAAATCATCCCCTCTGTTTAACCCTGACATACTCACATCATCCCAAATCATCCCCTCTATTTAACCCTGACATACTCACATCATCCCAAATCATCCCCTCTGTTTAACCCTGAAATACTCACATCATCCCCCTCTGTTTAACCCTGACATACATCATCCCAAATCATCTTCTCTGTTTAACCCTGACATACATCATCCCAAATCATCCCCTCTATTTAACCCTGACATACTCACATCATCCCAAATCATCCCCTCTGTTTAACCCTGACATACTCACATCATCCCCCTCTGTTTAACCCTGACATACTCACATCATCCCAAATCATCCCCTCTGTTTAACCCTGACATACATCATCCCAAATCATCCCCTTTGTTTAACCCTGACATACTCACATCATCATTTAACCTTTTTGTGTTCCACAGAGGATGAGGACTTCTCCATTCTCCTCGAGGCTCTGGAAGGTAATAAATGTTCCACTTAATCACACACTCACTTTCATTGACTCAATGTGTTTATTTGTTCTCTTATGTTTCCTAAAGTATATTAATGAATGTAAAATCTAAATTAAAACCCAGAGCATGGTTCCTCTCTAGGTTTCTTCTTCATTTCGACCCATAACGGGGGGTTTCCTAGCCGCCGTGTATTAACTTGTATCTACTTGTTCATGTGTGCTATGTCATATTCAGGTTGGGTGTTTGTAAAAGCACTTTGTGACAACTTTGTTGTAAAAAAGGCTTTATAAAATACATTTTAATGATTTATTGAAGTTTGATTGATTTAGAGTGGGTTTGCCACAAAACAAATCAGCTCTGCAGGATTTCCAGTAAGATGGTTTCCTATCCGAATGTGTTCCTATCCGAATGGGTTCTTGTCCGAATGGGTCCCCTAACAGAAAGTGAATTTAGAAATGCGACCCCAAATATCTAAGACCCTGTCCTTCTCTTACCAGAGTATGAGAGTTTTTTCACTGCTGAAGCGTCACTTCCCTCCTTGGTGTGTGTCATTACAGGTATGTTTCAGAACGTACTGCTACTACATCTACTGTGAAAAGGGATCAGAAATTAATATGTTTTGATTAGCTAGCTGTCAGGCTAATTTACATCTGCATAATGAAACAGCTTCCCACCTGAATTCTTTACAAAATTACCTAAAACAAATAAAATGTAATATTTCTGCTCAAGTTGTTCTTTTTTTCCAATATTTAGAAGTTCTCCTTTTATTTTTGCAATGAAATAGTTTCTGTTAAATAAGCTAGCTGGTCATCTGTGCTTGCACCAAAAGCTTACAGATCTGGCGAATAAAAACATATTAACACACAAGCTGTCATTTTAATCAATTTTAAGACCTTTTAATACTTATTAAAAAGAACAATAAAACTAATCTCAGTCCACCTTCAACTGTCAGGTCACAATACCTTATTTAATCTGCATCTTAATACAATAGTATGCATGCAAATTCAATTTGTACTGAAAAAACACAGAATATCACAGTGTTTTTAACGGCATTAAAATGTCAACCGACCTGAGAATGTGAATGTGGGTATCAAATGAACACAAACATGTAATTGTTTTCTCCAACTGTTTGTGTGAATGTGGGTATCAAATGAACACAAACATGTAATTGTTTTCTTCATCTATTTGTGAGACCAGGTAAGGGTCCTCTGAAGGACCACTACAAGAAGCTGATAGCCACTCTGACATTAGAGCATGTGAAGATCTGTACACCCTGGCTGGAGGCTGAGGACTACCCTGTTCTGTTAGGTAGGACCGCCCCCTTCAGTTAGGTAGGACCGCCCCTGGTGTGTGTATATACATAGGTGTGTATATACATATATATAAAATATATGTGTGTGTGTATGCTCCATGTCTGTTTCTTCTAGGCTCAGCAGATCTGGGTGTTTGTCTTCATAAGTCATCCAGTGGTCTGGACCTCCCCATGAAGGTGGTGGACATGTTTGGATGTTGTCTACCGGTCTGTGCCATCCAATTTAACTGGTAAGACAGGACTTGACAGGATGTTGTCAGAAGAGACATTTGAAGTGTAATAGATAGTGAGAACAGCCCAGTAACAGCTCTCTGGCGTTGTCACTTTTAATAGTCTTGTTACTGAGGAATCTGCTCTCCCTGGGATATACTGTTGTCATGACAATGCTGTTATTCTGGGCTGTAGTCTCCATGAGCTGGTGAAGCATGAGGAGAATGGGCTGATCTTCAAAGACTCACAGGAACTGGCTGGACAGCTGAAGGTACAGAAGGACAATACTATGATATAATTAATCTCTGTGTTTTCCATTTAGCAGACAGTAGATGGCAGAGTATCTCTGTTAACACAAAAACCCTTCAACCAGATGTTAAGCTAGCGTGTTAGGCTAACCTGTTAAGCCAGCGTACAGGTTAGATGTTAAGCTAGTGTACATTGTTCAGATGTTAAGTTAATGTACATTCTTAAACTGTCCTGTTGGGTGTTGTTTTATCACTGGGTGTTGTTTTATCACTGGGTGTTGTGTTCAGTCTTTGCTACAGGACTTCCCTCATCGTCAGGGACAACTGGCTCAATTTAGGAGGAACCTCAGAACCAGTGGGGGACAGCGATGGGACCAGAACTGGGACCAGAAAGTCCTGCCTCTACTCACTGAACCCTAAATGACTCAGCCCATGGACCTCACTGAACCCTAAATGACTCAGCCCATGGACCTCACGGAACCCTAAACTGTTCAGGACTACAACACCACTAAACATCTAGGGGTCTCTGAGGAAAAGGATGTCTGTTTTCAGAGATTGTCACATGGTGGTTGTCTCTCCTCTCTGTCTTGCCATACTTTTGGGTTTTCCATTCCTAGCAATACACTTTTCCATATTAAACAGGAATTTAATGTATGAATGGGATATATTCCACAATGTAAATATTTATGTATATAAAGACTTTATTATACACTAATACATGTCATTGTTAGAAATAACACCCATCTCACTCTAAACTCAACAACTGACCACAACCCCATGAACATCGTGTCATATATAAAGCTGGATCAACTCAACAACTGACCACAACCCCATGAACATCGTATCATATATAAAGCTGGATCAACTCAACAACTGACCACAACCCCATGAACATCGTGTCATATATAAAGCTGGATCAACTCAACAACTGACCACAACCCCATGAACATCGTGTCATATATAAAGCTGGATCAACTCAACAACTGACCACAACCCCATGAACATCGTGTCATATATAAAGCTGGATCAACTCAATGTTAGCCGACAGTCTGTTGTAATGGAAGACTTGTGTCACAGGCTCATCTATGATCTCATGTTGGATTCCTGCGTTCGCTGTGGGAAACAAGAGAACAAAGATGTATTGGATCAGGCCCTGATTCATATTTATACCGGTACGGTACAACTCATGTACAACCAGTTGGGAAAATAAATGATCCAGGATAAACTTTATAATGTAGAAAATAATTAGTGCCATATGAGCCTTCTGTGTTTCCTAGATGCTATTTTTCTGACCTGCTATAATAGCTAGCATATTGGTCTGTTCTTCAAACAGTGTGTAGGCAGGACCCAGTTTAAGGCTCATCTGTTAAAACAGATACTCCCTGAGCACAACCAGGACCCAGTGTAAGGCTCATCTGTTAAAACAGATACTCCCGGAGCACAACCAGGACCCAGTTTAAGGCTCGTCTGTTAAAACAGATACTCCCTGAGCACAACCAGGACCCAGTTTAAGGCTCGTCTGTTAAAACAGATACTCCCTGAGCACAACCAGGACCCAGTTTAAGGCTCGTCTGTTAAAACAGATACTCCCTGAGCACAACCAGGACCCAGTTTAAGGCTCGTCTGTTAAAACAGATACTCCCTGAGCACAACCAGGACCCAGTTTAAGGCTCGTCTGTTAAAACAGATACTCCCTGAGCACAACCAGGACCCAGTTTAAGGCTCGTCTGTTAAAACAGATACTCCCTGAGCACAACCAGGACTCAGTCAATAAATTATGCCCGCAACTATGAGCAGATTATCTGATGATGTCATCTAATGCCAGAGTTTTTGAAAAACAGAAATGTTCCTCCCAACTGCCAGTGGGTGTAAATGTTTTATTGACATCCTGTCTGGTTCAGGCTTGTTTCATTACTTGTGAGCTAAATAGCTGCATAAAGACTAACGCCGCTCTTGGAAATATAATCACCAGACTGCCTGTTAGCTTGTAAATGTGTTTCAATTGAGTTACTGCAACAAACTTATTTTAAATGCTTGTTCATGACATGCAACAGTTCAACAAACTACGCCAAAAGAAATACAACTTATAACTAGCTGGTTTTCAAGTTCTGACCACTGGATTATAATGTTATACATATATATTTAATATTATTATACCTAGATGCTGTTTGAAGGAATTGTATGTGTCTGGGTTTCGTATGGTGGACGAGATGTAGACATCTGATGTGCTGCTGCTATTGGCTGAACACCTCAGGATCTTAGAGAGAAGTTTCACCAGACAACCAATGACTTCAGGATCGTAAACCACATCTACAACACAGGAAATAAGGTCCACATATCAGCTACAACCACAATGTTGTCTTTGAATTAGGATAGAAAGTACATACGCAAGATGGGTTAGGGTTAGGTGGAACATCTGTATGGGGTTAGGGGGAACATCTGTATGGGGTTAGGTGGAACATCTGTATGGGGTTATGTGGAACATCTGTGTGGGGTTATGTGTTAGGGGGAACATCTGTATGGGGTTATGTGGGAACATCTGTATGGGGTTAGGGGGAACATCTGTATGGGGTTAGGGGGAACATCTGTATGGGGTTAGGTGGGACATCTGTATGGGGTTAGGGGGAACATCTGTATGGGTTTAGGGGAACATCTGTATGGGTTTAGGGGGGACATCTGTATGGGGTTAGGGGGGACATCTGTATGGGGTTAGGGGGGACATCTGTATGGGGTTAGGGGGCATCTGTATGGGGTTAGGGGGGGACATCTGTATGGGGTTATGTGGGACATCTGTATGGGGTTAGGGGGAACATCTGTATGGGGTTAGGGGGAACATCTGTATGGGGTTATGTGGAACATCTGTATGGGGTTAGGGGGCACATCTGTATGGGGTTAAGGGGCACATCTGTATGGGGTTAGGGGGCACATCTGTATGGGGTTAGGGGGCACATCTGTATGGGGTTAGGGGGCACATCTGTATGGGGTTAGGGGGCACATCTGTATGGGGTTAGGGGGCACATCTGTATGGGGTTAGGGGGCACATCTGTATGGGGTTAGGGGGCACATCTGTATGGGGTTAGGGGGCACATCTGTATGGGGTTAGGGGGCACATCTGTATGGGGTTAGGAGTTCTTGTCTCCTACCTGCAGCAATGACCATGTTAGCCCCCATGACCCTGAGCTGTTCCTCTGTCACCGACTCCCAGTCCAGATCCTCCACACTCACTCTGGGAGTGTTCTGGTTGTCCATCTCCCCATCATCACTGTGAGACACTCTAGGAGGGTTTTGGTTGTCCAGTCCATTAACCTGAATGTTGTCCCTTAGTCTCTGTAGAACACTGAGGTGGCAGTCGCTGAACACATACTGGGAGGGTCTGCACGCCCGACACACAGTTATACCAGTCAAACCCACACCGCTGCCAAGTTCCAGAACTGTTCTGTAGAGACATCAGTATGAACGACAGGGAGTGTTAGCCCGAATAGAGGAACACACACACCCAAATAGAGGCACACACACAGTACCTGCCGGTGAAAAGGTGTGTGTTCTCTAGTGCCCACTCAGCCAGGTAGACGCCAGCATCCCATGTAACCAGGCCGGTGGTGCCTTCAGATATCACTGCTACGCTCTCTGATAAGGTTACAGCCTCTCCACCAGGCTACACACACACACATACACACACACACAGGTTACAGCCTCTCCACCAAACTACACACACACACACACATGTTACACTATATAGGACAGGGTGTTAGGGTTTAGGTATTGTACTATATAGGACAGGGTGTTAGGGTTTAGGTATTGTACTATATAGGACAGGGTGTTAGGGTTTAGGTATTGTACTATATAGGACAGGGTGTTAGGGTTTAGGTATTGTACTATATAGGACAGGGTGTTAGGGTTTAGGTATTGTACTATATAGGACAGGGTGTTAGGGTTTAGGTATTGTACTATATAGGACAGGGTGTTAGGGTTTAGGTATTGTACTATATAGGACAGGGTGTTAGGGTTTAGGTATTGTACTATATAGGACAGGGTGTTAGGGTTTAGGTATTGTACTATATAGGACAGGGTGTTAGGGTTTAGGTATTGTACTATATAGGACAGGGTGTTAGGGTTTAGGTATTGTACTATATAGGACAGGGTGTTAGGGTTTAGGTATTGTACTATATAGGACAGGGTGTTAGGGTTTAGGTATTGTACTATATAGGACAGGGTGTTAGGGTTTAGGTATTGTACTATATAGGACAGGGTGTTAGGGTTTAGGTATTGTACTATATAGGACAGGGTGTTAGGGTTTAGGTATTGTACTATATAGGACAGTGTATGGTACCAGCAGATAGGTTTTGTAACATCTGGGCCCCTCCTCCACACACAGGACCTCCCCCATTGCGTCATACAGGCCATCTAGAGGATCAAGCTCACTGGCTTCATGCTGTTCAAACACACAGGAACAATAAAGTTGGATTGTTTTGTACTGTATTACATTTAATGCTACATTTTGGATTTTGGGATTATTTCCAGTAAAGTCTGTGTATTTAAAATAAAATCAGGAAGGAGTAGTATATTATCATTAGAATTCCTAAACGTTGTCATTTCAGTTCTCATGATTTTTAATGTATATATTATCATGATTATATTTATGCGGTTGTGGTACTTGACCAATACGAGATACAAACGCATCTTCAATCAGCATCCAGGCTTCAAAACAACCGGGTTGTAATTTCATAAAACCCACTATTTTGATGAGCTGAGATAGGAACCGTCTCCTATATCTGACAGAGGGCGGGTATTTTCGGCAAAAAGGGTGAAGGCACGTCTGTTAGAAAGAAGAAATACATTTTAGCATGGCTATTCGCCTTTGGGTTATGGTTTACATTAGTAAGAGTATTTACCTGTTTCAGAATGTCCAAAATTATTTCCGATGAGCTGTCGTTTTCGAGATCCCTTATAATAAACTGTAGAAAACATAAAAAGCATTTCAGAAATGACCACATGAGTACTTGCATTACAGTAGTCTCAGTAAACGTGTTAAACCCCCTACATACGTTATATTAGTCTCAGTAAACGTATTAAACCCCCTACATACGTTATATTAGTCTCAGTAAACGTATTAAACCCCCTACATACGTTATATTAGTCTCAGTAAACGTGTTAAACCCCCTACATACGTTATATTAGTCTCAGTAAACGTATTAAACCCCCTACATACGTTATATTAGTCTCAGTAAACGTATTAAACCCCCTACATACGTTTTATTAGTCTCAGTAAACGTATTAAACCCCCTACATACGTTATATTAGTCTCAGTAAATGTATTAAACCCCCCACATATGTTATATTAGTCTCAGTAAACGTATTAAACCCCTACATATGTTATATTAGTCTCAGTAAACGTATTAAACCCCCTACATACGTTATATTAGTCTCAGTAAACGTATTAAACCCCCCACATATGTTATATTAGTCTCAGTAAACGTGTTAAACCCCCTACATATGTTATATTAGTCTCAGTAAACGTATTAAACCCCCTACATACGTTATATTAGTCTCAGTAAACGTATTAAACCCCTACATACGTTATATTAGTCTCAGTAAACGTATTAAACCCCTACATATGTTATATAAGTCTCAGTAAACTCCCCTACATATGTTATATTAGTCTCAGTAAACGTTTAAACCCCCACATTTGTTATATTAGTCTCAGTAAACGTGTTAAACCCCTACATATGTTATATTAGTCTCAGTAAACGTATTAAACCCCTACATACGTTATATTAGTCTCAGTAAACGTATTAAACCCCTACATATGTTATATTAGTCTCAGTAAACGTATTAAACCCCTACATACGTATATTAGTCTCATAAACGTTATATTTATATTAGTCTCAGTAAACGTATTAAACCCCTTAAACCCCCCCTACATATGTTATATTAGTCTCAGTAAACGTATTAAACCCCTACATACGTTATATTAGTCTCAGTAAACGTATTAAACCCCTACATATGTTATATTAGTCTCAGTAAACGTATTAAAGCCCCCACATATGTTATATTAGTCTCAGTAAACGTGTTAAACCCCTACATACGTTATATTAGTCTCAGTAAACGTATTAAACCCCTACATACGTTATATTAGTCTCAGTAAACGTATTAAACCCCTACATACGTTATATTAGTCTCAGTAAACGTATTAAACCCCTACATATGTTATATTAGTCTCAGTAAACGTATTAAACCCCCTAAATATGTTATATTAGTCTCAGTAAACGTATTAAACCCTCTACATACATTATATTAGTCTCAGTAAACGTATTAAACCCCCCACATATGTTATATTAGTCTCAGTAAACGTGTTAAACCCCCTACATACGTTATATTAGTCTCAGTAAACGTATTAAACCCCTACATATGTTATATTAGTCTCAGTAAACGTATTAAACCCCTACATATGTTATATTAGTCTCAGTAAACGTATTAAACCCCTACATACGTTATATTAGTCTCAGTAAACGTATTAAACCCCTACATATGTTATATTAGTCTCAGTAAACGTATTAAACCCCCTACATACGTTATATTAGTCTCAGTAAACGTATTAAACCCCCTAAATATGTTATATTAGTCTCAGTAAACGTATTAAACCCCCTACATACGTTATATTAGTCTCAGTAAACGTATTAAACCCCCTACATATGTTATATTAGTCTCAGTAAACGTATTAAACCCCCTAAATATGTTATATTAGTCTCAGTAAACGTATTAAACCCCCTAAATATGTTATATTAGTCTCAGTAAACGTATTAAACCCCCTACATATGTTATATTAGTCTCAGTAAACGTATTAAACCCCCTAAATATGTTATATTAGTCTCAGTAAACTTATTAAACCCCCTACATACGTTATATTAGTCTCAGTAAACGTATTAAACCCCCTACATATGTTATATTAGTCTCAGTAAACGTATTAAACCCCCTAAATATGTTATATTAGTCTCAGTAAACGTGTTAAACCCCCTAAATATGTTATATTAGTCTCAGTAAACTTATTAAACCCCCTAAATATGTTATATTAGTCTCAGTAAACGTATTAAACCCCCTAAATATGTTATATTAGTCTCAGTAAACGTATTAAACCCCCTACATACGTTATATTAGTCTCAGTAAACGTATTAAACCCCCTACATATGTTATATTAGTCTCAGTAAACGTATTAAACCCCCTAAATATGTTATATTAGTCTCAGTAAACGTATTAAACCCCCTAAATATGTTATATTAGTCTCAGTAAACGTATTAAACCCCCTACATATGTTATATTAGTCTCAGTAAACGTGTTAAACCCCCTACATACGTTATATTAGTCTCAGTAAACGTATTAAACCCCTACATATGTTATATTAGTCTCAGTAAACGTATTAAGCCCCTACATACGTTATATTAGTCTCAGTAAACGTATTAAACCCCTACATACGTTATATTAGTCTCAGTAAACGTATTAAACCCCTACATACGTTATATTAGTCTCAGTAAACGTATTAAACCCCTACATATGTTATATTAGTCTCAGTAAACATATTAAACCCCTACATACGTTATATTAGTCTCAGTAAACGTATTAAACCCCTACATACGTTATATTAGTCTCAGTAAACGTATTAAACCCCTACATATGTTATATTAGTCTCAGTAAACGTATTAAACCCCTACATACGTTATATTAGTCTCAGTAAACGTATTAAACCCCTACATACGTTATATTAGTCTCAGTAAACGTATTAAACCCCTACATATGTTATATTAGTCTCAGTAAACGTATTAAACCCCTACATATGTTATATTAGTCTCAGTAAACGTATTAAACCCCCTACATACGTTATATTAGTCTCAGTAAACGTATTAAACCCCCTACATACGTTATATTAGTCTCAGTAAACGTATTAAACCCCCTACATACGTTATATTAGTCTCAGTAAACGTATTAAACCCCCTACATACGTTATATTAGTCTCAGTAAACGTGTTAAACCCCCTACATACGTTATATTAGTCTCAGTAAACGTATTAAACCCCCTACATACGTTATATTAGTCTCAGTAAACGTATTAAACCCCCTACATATGTTATATTAGTCTCAGTAAACGTATTAAACCCCCTACATATGTTATATTAGTCTCAGTAAACGTATTAAACCCCCTACATATGTTATATTAGTCTCAGTAAACGTATTAAACCCCCTACATACGTTATATTAGTCTCAGTAAACGTATTAAACCCCCTACATACGTTATATTAGTCTCAGTAAACGTGTTAAACCCCCTACATACGTTATATTAGTCTCAGTAAACATATTAAACCCCCTACATATGTTATATTAGTCTCAGTAAACGTATTAAACCCCTACATACGTTATATTAGTCTCAGTAAACGTGTTAAACCCCTACATACGTTATATTAGTCTCAGTAAACGTATTAAACCCCTAAATATGTTATATTAGTCTCAGTAAACGTATTAAACCCCTACATATGTTATATTAGTCTCAGTAAACGTATTAAACCCCTACATATGTTATATTAGTCTCAGTAAACGTATTAAACCCCTACATATGTTATATTAGTCTCAGTAAACGTGTTAAACCCCTACATATGTTATATTAGTCTCAGTAAACGTATTAAACCCCTACATACGTTATATTAGTCTCAGTAAACGTATTAAACCCCTACATACGTTATATTAGTCTCAGTAAACGTATTAAACCCCTACATATGTTATATTAGTCTCAGTAAACGTATTAAACCCCTACATATGTTATATTAGTCTCAGTAAACGTATTAAACCCCTACATATGTTATATTAGTCTCAGTAAACGTATTAAACCCCTACATATGTTATATTAGTCTCAGTAAACGTGTTAAACCCCTACATACGTTATATTAGTCTCAGTAAACGTATTAAACCCCTACATATGTTATATTAGTCTCAGTAAACGTATTAAACCCCTACATACGTTATATTAGTCTCAGTAAACGTATTAAACCCCTACATATGTTATATTAGTCTCAGTAAACGTATTAAACCCCTACATATGTTATATTAGTCTCAGTAAACGTGTTAAACCCCTACATACGTTATATTAGTCTCAGTAAACGTATTAAACCCCTAAATATGTTATATTAGTCTCAGTAAACGTATTAAACCCCTAAATATGTTATATTAGTCTCAGTAAACGTATTAAACCCCTAAATATGTTATATTAGTCTCAGTAAACGTATTAAACCCCTACGTTATATTAGTCTCAGTAAACGTTATATTAGTCTCAGTAAACGTATTAAACCCCTAAATATGTTATATTAGTCTCAGTAAACGTATTAAACCCCCTAAATATGTTATATTAGTCTCAGTAAACGTATTAAACCCCCTACATACGTTATATTAGTCTCAGTAAACGTATTAAACCCCCTAAATATGTTATATTAGTCTCAGTAAACGTATTAAACCCCCTAAATACGTTATATTAGTCTCAGTAAACGTATTAAACCCCCTACATATGTTATATTAGTCTCAGTAAACGTATTAAACCCTCTACATATGTTATATTAGTCTCAGTAAACGTATTAAACCCCTACATATGTTATATTAGTCTCAGTAAACGTATTAAACCCCTACATACGTTATATTAGTCTCAGTAAACGTATTAAACCCCTACATATGTTATATTAGTCTCAGTAAACGTATTAAACCCCTACATATGTTATATTAGTCTCAGTAAACGTATTAAACCCCTACATACGTTATATTAGTCTCAGTAAACATAAACCCCCTACATACGTTATATTAGTCTCAGTAAACGTATTAAACCCCTACATATGTTATATTAGTCTCAGTAAACGTATTAAACCCCTACATATGTTATATTAGTCTCAGTAAACGTATTAAACCCCCTACATATGTTATATTAGTCTCAGTAAACATATTAAACCCCTACATACGTTATATTAGTCTCAGTAAACGTATTAAACCCCTACATACGTTATATTAGTCTCAGTAAACGTATTAAACCCCTACATATGTTATATTAGTCTCAGTAAACGTATTAAACCCCTACATACGTTATATTAGTCTCAGTAAACGTATTAAACCCCTACATATGTTATATTAGTCTCAGTAAACGTATTAAACCCCTACATACGTTATATTAGTCTCAGTAAACGTATTAAACCCCTTACATACCCCTACATATGTTATATTAGTCTCAGTAAACGTATTAAACCCCTACATATGTTATATTAGTCTCAGTAAACGTAAACGTATTAAACCCCCTACATACGTTATATTAGTCTCAGTAAACGTATTAAACCCCCTACATACGTTATATTAGTCTCAGTAAACGTATTAAACCCCCTACATACGTTATATTAGTCTCAGTAAACGTATTAAACCCCCTACATATGTTATATTAGTCTCAGTAAACGTATTAAACCCCTACATACGTTATATTAGTCTCAGTAAACGTATTAAACCCTCTACATATGTTATATTAGTCTCAGTAAACGTATTAAACCCCTACATATGTTATATTAGTCTCAGTAAACGTGTTAAACCCCCTACATACGTTATATTAGTCTCAGTAAACGTATTAAACCCCTACATACGTTATATTAGTCTCAGTAAACGTATTAAACCCCCACATATGTTATATTAGTCTCAGTAAACGTTATTAAACCCCTACATACGTTATATTAGTCTCAGTAAACGTATTAAACCCCCTACATATGTTATATTAGTCTCAGTAAACGTATTAAACCCCCTACATACGTTATATTAGTCTCAGTAAACGTATTAAACCCTCTACATACGTTATATTAGTCTCAGTAAACGTATTAAACCCCCTACATATGTTATATTAGTCTCAGTAAACGTATTAAACCCCCTACATATGTTATATTAGTCTCAGTAAACGTATTAAACCCCCTACATATGTTATATTAGTCTCAGTAAACGTATTAAACCCCCTAAATATGTTATATTAGTCTCAGTAAACGTATTAAACCCTCTACATACGTTATATTAGTCTCTACTTACATTCCAAGGTAAAGCCGGTATTTGTCTCATAGTGTAAAAGCCTTTATGGAAGGTGTTTATAACATCACATCTATTATTCTGTACGCAGGAAACAGTGGGTCCTCCGGTCTCATCGTTAGATTGATACATCTCGTTTATTTTAACATAAATTATAAAGTAATTTCATTCACAAAAGTTACGTGGAATTAAAACACCGGCTGGCAAAGACATGCAGTCATTTTCCTTTCCTCCAAGGAAGCACTACGTCTGTTTGGTTGATGGTGCTGCTGGTAAATGTAGTTCTGTAGATGGTAAATGTAGTTCTGTAGATGGTAAATGTAGTTCTGTAGATGGTAAATGTAGTTCTATAGATGGTAAATGTAGTTCTATATATGGTACATGTAGTTCTATAGATGGTAAATGTAGTTCTATAGATGGTAAATGTAGTTCTATAGATGGTAAATGTAGTTCTATATATGGTACATGTAGTTCTATAGATGGTAAATGTAGTTCTATAGATGGTAAATGTAGTTCTATAGATGGTAAATGTAGTTCTATATATGGTACATGTAGTTCTATAGATGGTAAATGTAGTTCTATATATGGTAAATGTAGTTCTATAGATAGTAAATGTAGTTCTATTTTCACTACAGGAGGACTACATGAGGATGTTATTCTGTTCGCAGGCTGGACCACATAAATTGGACATTCTGTAATACGGTTTTATATTTTTTTTGTTTTTATTTATTTTACTGTTATGCATTAAGAACATATAGAAATCTCATGTCGTTTGTCTGCATTTCATTTGTTTTACATTGTCTTTCCCACGGGCGATAAGAAAAGATCTAGTGACAATATCAGGGTATTTCTAGTCACTATTTATTATTTTAAGCTCCAATTGATTATTTATTATTTTAAGGATCCAATAATGTCAGCGTCAGTGGATGAAGGTTTGAGGCTTGTCATGTATTGGCTGGGAAGTCCCTTCATCTAAAATGTTGGAAGGGTTGTGGACCTGTTGTGGACAAACAAGCTTGAACCACACTAGATGGGTCTGAACTAGAATATGTGGATACATACAATTACCCGGATTTATGGGTAGACAGCTCTCTCTCTTTCCAGCCGCACATAAACAAACTCAATTCTAAAATTAAGTCCAGAATTGGTTTCCTTTCCCACAACAGGGCCTCCTTCACTCATGCTGCCAAACTTGCCTTGGTGAAAATGACTATTATTCCACTGTTTGGTTTTGGTGATGTCATTTACCGAACTGCCTCCATTTCTCTCGTGAATATATTGGATGTGGTTTACTATTGTATTGTATTGTGTTATATGTTTTGTTGCCAATGCCCCTTACATCACACACCACTGCAACCTTTACACATTATTCGGCTGGTCGTCGTTAAGCACTCAGCCTTTAACTGATGGATACCTACTAATTTACAAGTCCCTGCTAGGCAGAGTCCCTCACTGTACCTTAGCTCCCTAGTTACCATTGCTCTAACCACCTGCAGTCTACACTCTAGTCGGTATATCGCCTTAGTCACCCCGAATGCCTGCACAACATTTGGCCGCCATTCCCAGTTTTCAGGCGCCAATGACTGAAACAAATTACAAAAACCTTAAAACTTGAAACCCTCATCTCACCAGCTGCATATAAACTGCTCCTGTCTGATCACCTGTCCGATCACTGTACATGTTAACTGTCGTTAACTTCTTCTCACTTATGCCACGCCCTTTTTGCACAGTGGATATTTCTCACCTGATGGATTCATGCTGGGTGTTTGTAAAAGCAGATTGTGACAACTTTGTTGTAAAAAGGCCTTTATAAAAAATGTGATTGATTGACACAATTTGCACTCCTGTATTTATTGTGTAACTGTATGTTGTCCTGCACATTTTCTCGCCTTATCTTGGCCAGGTTGCCGATTGAGAAAAATGTCTCATTTGCAACGGCAACCTGGGGAACAACTGCTCCTAAAATAAAGGTTAAATAAAGGTTAAATTAAATGTTAATAAAATGACCTCTGCTAATACAGGTAAACTCAATCATCTCTGTAGCTCTGCAAATATGAGAAGTATATATCGACTGTAAGTCAGTCAGTATAAGAACATGTGCTATACTGTAAAAATAAATATGGTTCAAGTCTGAACAGAAAACTCCTCATTCAGGACCTGAGCAAAAGACTCAAAACCACCCCATTCCCAAAGCACAGCCAAAGAGAGTGTGTGTGTGTCTGTCTGTGTGTGTCTGTCTATGTGCGAGTCTGTGTGTCTGTGTGTGAGACTGTGTGTGAGTCTGTGTGTGAGTCTGTGGGTGTGTGTGTGTTGTGTAATTCCACAGCTGTATGTGTTGTAACACCACACCCTACAGAAGGTTGTCCGGGACAATAAGGTCTCCTGAGTTTGCTGTCAGACGCTGAGATACAGACAACAGCTATAAGACACTTCCTCTCTTCTAACAGGTATGGAAATTAAACATATGATAACATTGATCGATTTTTAATTACAAACCTATAAAAAACTAAAATGCATTTTTGGAAAATAATTTGATTTTTGACTTTTTAAAAACAAAAGTTTATTTGATTTCAATCTTTAAAATGACTGTAGTCAACTAGGATCCATCATTACAGTCTCTAACTGTTACGGCATCTCTGGTGTCTCTATAATCAGAGTCTATCAATAGCAACACTAATGGATCCTTCTACATCATTACAGTCTCTACTGTTACGGCATCTCTGGTGTCTCTATAATCAGAGTCTATCAATAGCAACACTAATGGAACCCTCTGCATCATTACAGTCTCTAACTGTTACGGCATCTCTGGTGTCTCTATAATCAGAGTCTATCAATAGCAACACTAATGGATCCTTCTACATCATTACAGTCTCTACTGTTAAGGCATCTCTGGTGTCTCTATAATCAGAGTCTATCAATAGCAACACTAATGGATTCTTCTGCATCATTACAGTCTCTTACTGTTACGGCATCTCTGGTGTCTCTATAATCAGAGTCTATCAATAGCAACACTAATGGAACCCTCTGCATCATTACAGTCTCTAACTGTTACGGCATCTCTGGTGTCTCTATAATCAGAGTCTATCAATAGCAACACTAATGGAACCTCCAGGTGTATGTGTTCAGGTGTATGTGTTCAGGTGTATGTGTTCAGGTGTATGTGTTCAGGTGTATGTGTTCAGGTGTATGTGTTCAGGTGTATGTGTTCAGGTGTATGTGTTCAGGTGTATGTGTTCAGGTGTATGTGTTCAGGTGTATGTGTTCAGGTGTATGTGTTCAGGTGTATGTGTTCAGGTGTATGTGTTCAGGTGTATGTGTTCAGGTGTATGTGTTCAGGTGTATGTGTTCAGGTGTATGTGTTCAGGTGTATGTGTTCAGGTGTATGTGTTCAGGTGTATGTGTTCAGGTGTATGTGTTCAGGTGTATGTGTTCAGGTGTATGTGTTCAGGTGTATGTGTTCAGGTGTATGTGTTCAGGTGTATGTGTTCAGGTGTATGTGTTCAGGTGTATGTGTTCAGGTGTATGTGTTCAGGTGTATGTGTTCAGGTGTATGTGTTCAGGTGTATGTGTTCAGGTGTATGTGTTCAGGTGTATGTGTTCAGGTGTATGTGTTCAGGTGTATGTGTTCAGGTGTATGTGTTCAGGTGTATGTGTTCAGGTGTATGTGTTCAGGTGTATGTGTTCAGGTGTATGTGTTCAGGTGTATGTGTTCAGGTGTATGTGTTCAGGTGTATGTGTTCAGGTGTATGTGTTCAGGTGTATGTGTTCAGGTGTATGTGTTCAGGTGTATGTGTTCAGGTGTATGTGTTCAGGTGTATGTGTTCAGGTGTATGTGTTCAGGTGTATGTGTTCAGGTGTATGTGTTCAGGTGTATGTGTTCAGGTGTATGTGTTCAGGTGTATGTGTTCAGGTGTATGTGTTCAGGTGTATGTGTTCAGGTGTATGTGTTCAGGTGTATGTGTTCAGGTGTATGTGTTCAGGTGTATGTGTTCAGGTGTATGTGTTCAGGTGTATGTGTTCAGGTGTATGTGTTCAGGTGTATGTGTTCAGGTGTATGTGTTCAGGTGTATGTGTTCAGGTGTATGTGTTCAGGTGTATGTGTTCAGGTGATGTATTATACCTTTATATAAATCCCACCCTATCACCTATCTAGTGCACTACTTCTAACCAGGACAAGTTAGATTTAAACAAGTGCGCTATGTATGGAAATATGTGTCATTTGGGAATCCATTATGGTTCCACTCAGTAAAATATATCACATAAGGGAAATGTCAAAAGCAAATGTGATTGAGTTTTACATAATATCTCCAGGGAAGAATCTGCAAGAACATGCACAGAATAAAAAGAGAGGTGAATAGAAGCATAGAGACACAGAAAGAAGGAGTGGCAAAGGAGGTAGAGGTGGAAAGAGGGAGGTGGAGAGAGGGAGAGAGGGAGGTAGAGAGAGGGAGGTGGAAAGAGGGAGGTGGAGAGAGGGAGGGTGGTAGAGAGAGGGAGGTGGAGAGAGGGAGGTGGAGAGAGGGAGGTGGAGAGAGGGAGGTGGAGAGAGGGAGGTGGAGAGAGGGAGGTGGAAAGAGGGAGGTGGAGAGAGGGAGGTGGAGAGAGGGAGGTGGAGAGAGGGAGGGGGAGAGAGGGAGGTGGAGAGAGGGAGGTGGAGAGAGGGAGGTGACTAGGATCTGGTTTAAGATAAACCACCATATAAGGCTTAGTTCTCTGTAGAGACTAGGATCTGGTTTAAGATAAACCACCATATAAGGCTTAGTGCTCTGTAGAGACTAGGATCTGGTTTAAGGTTAAAACTTCCTCCAACTCCTTCTTACAGGTGGAGTTCTGTGTGGTACTGTTACCATGGTACCCAAACTGGGCGTGGCACTGCTTCTGCTGGCTGTTGCCATGGCAGCGGTGATGGGTCAGAGGCGCGCCAGTCGACCAGCAACCACAGATGAGTGGAACTACAGGGATGGCTGTGAGCTCTGATGTTCTGATTTAACCATAATCAATAGTTTCTATCATATTAAAATAAATGTATAGTTGTAAATATTAGAATGTATAGTGTGTGAATGTGTTGGATAGATGTGTGTGTGTTTGTCTAGCGGATAAGGTGAACGTGCGTGGCGTTTCCAATCTGACTCAGATTCTGGACAATTGGAGGTTTGATATCTTGAGTCAGATGAAGACACTTCTCCTGAACGACCACCAAGCCCTCCTTCCAGACTACGCCAGGTAGTTGGTTCAGGTGTATGTGTTCAGGTGTATGTGTTTAGGTGTGTTCAGGTGTATGTGTTCAGGTGTATGTGTTCAGGTGTATGTGTTCAGGTGTATGTGTTCAGGTGTATGTGTTCAGGTGTATGTGTTTAGGTGTGTTCAAGTGTATGTGTTCAGGTGTATGTGTTCAGGTGTATGTGTTCAGGTGTATGTGTTCAGGTGTATGTGTTTAGGTGTGTTCAGGTGTATGTGTTCAGGTGTATGTGTTCAGGTGTATGTGTTTAGGTGTGTTCAGGTGTATGTGTTCAGGTGTATGTGTTCAGGTGTATGTATTCAGGTGTATGTGTTCAGGTGTATGTGTTCAGGTGTATGTGTTCAGGTGTATGTGTTCAGGTGTATGTGTTCAGGTGTATGTGTTCAGGTGTATGTGTTCAGGTGTATGTGTTTAGGTGTGTTCAGGTGTATGTGTTCAGGTGTATGTGTTCAGGTGTATGTGTTCAGGTGTATGTATTCAGGTGTATGTGTTTAGGTGTGTTCAGGTGTATGTGTTCAGGTGTATGTGTTCAGGTGTATGTGTTCAGGTGTATGTGTTTAGGTGTGTTCAGGTGTATGTGTTTAGGTGTGTTCAGGTGTATGTGTTCAGGTGTATGTGTTCAGGTGTATGTGTTTAGGTGTGTTCAGGTGTATGTGTTCAGGTGTATGTGTTCAGGTGTCTGTGTTCAGGTGTATGTGTTTAGGTGTGTTCAGGTGTATGTGTTTAGGTGTGTTCAGGTGTATGTGTTCAGGTGTATGTGTTTAGGTGTGTTCAGGTGTCTGTGTTTAGGTGTATGTGTTCAGGTGTCTGTGTTTAGGTGTGTTCAGGTGTATGTGTTTAGGTGTGTTCAGGTGTATGTGTTCAGGTGTATGTATTTAGGTGTGTTCAGGTGTCTGTGTTTAGGTGTATGTGTTCAGGTGTCTGTGTTTAGGTGTATGTGTTGTTCTGTAGGTGTATTTGTATGTGTTTAGGTGTAATTAGGTGTGCTTGGGTGTGTGCAGTAAGTTCTATATTTGTATTTCGGTTTCAGACATTTTATTGGTCCTTTTAAGAACCTCTCCTCTCTCCTCCTCTCTCCTCCTCTCTACTCCTCTCTCCTCTTCTCTCCTCCTCTCTTCTCCCCTCTCCTCCCCTCTCCTCCTCTCTTCTCCCCTCTCCTCCTTTCGTCTCTCCTATCAGAATCCAGCCCCTGTCTGAAGCTCTGGATGATCTTTACAAAGAATTCAATGCCCTCAAAGCTCATCTTGGTGACCTCAGTGAGAAGTTTGTTGCCATTGAAACCTTAATTGACGAGGTCAAGGCAGAGCGGACCAATGGTGGGGCCTCTGTCCAGGCCACAAACCCCGCCCCCAACCCAAACCCTGCCCCCAACCCACTGCCCACCAGGAAAAGGGTGGTCAAGAAGAAAGCTCCTGTTTCCTAAATGAAAAAAAGCTACTTATGTTAAAATGGTCTGACTTGTGTATCAAATAAAAAAGTAAAATAAAAAAATATAACTGTTTTGCACAATTACAATTCTGAAAGAAAAATGCTGTTATTTTGTTGTTGCATGGATGTCAATGTTTCTGTCAGGGCTTTCCACACAAATTCTAAATAACATCTTGTAAGGTTTCAGCTAAACTTAAAGAGCCACTTCACCAATTTTGCATTTAGCTTTGTATCAGTAGACAAATGGTGGTATTTTCCAATGACCTTACTCCCACCCATCAACTCCATCTGATAAGAGGCATATCTTGATTTTAAGTCAGGAAAAAATCCTCCAATGACATAAAATGACGATTTTTACGTCATTGGAGGATTTTTTAAAAGAGGCTATGAAATACAGACAGAAGTAGATGCTACTTCCGCATTTTTATCAACCCGCCCATATGGGGTGGGGCCTCGTCACAGATTTTCAAAACAAGTGTCAGCCATCTTGTGTTGCTAAGAACCAGGTAGTGGAGTAATGTGAGTTTTAGACTAAACACAATGGCAGAAAGTGATTTTGAAGACGAAATGGAAGAAAGAGATTTTGAAGATCTGTTGCGCGAATCCGATGTTCGTGGCTGCCTGTACGAGCCGCAATACAGCGAAAAACAGTTGCGGTTGACGGAGGAACAAGAGGCTGCTGCTGCAGAGGAGCGAAGCTTGCCTGGCGGTCATGAGGAAGAGCCCGTACAGAGTCGAGCTGGGGCGGACTGGTGGTGCCAGTGCTCTCACTGTGCGCCTATGGACACAGATAGAGTCCCGCTGCTGTTGCGAATTTCAGCGATGCCATTTTCTTCTTGAAGAAATAACTGAATCTGCATTAGAAACGGGACCGCCAGCATGCTTAATAGAGCACCCCAGCTTTGATCCACACGAGTTTTTGAAACTTATTTCAGGATTCCGAAGGTCAATGGGAAACGCCAGCCAAAGCCCGCAGGGACAAACGGACGGTTCAGTATAAGTGAGTATTTATTTGTTGTTCACGTCAGTAAGCTGAGCTATCGGTTATATTTACATATATGCTAGCTAGCCTATTGTAGGTGCAAATAGCTTGCGTTGCTAACGTTGTGCTTATTGTTTTCAGACAATATCGCCTAACAGCCTACCGTCATTTCGTGGAATGGGTCCTGCAAGGAGAGAGACTAGGGAAAGGCTATATCGTCTTGTTTTGCCTGCCTGTGTTGTTCAGGACATCAGACAGAGATTTCCAGCTAGTGACGGACAATACTGTGGCTATCAAGAAACTGCTGAAGCTCTGGAAGAGCTATGAGTGTGCAATTGTTTATATTATGTTTAAAGTAAAATAAATAAAAGTTCAAAGTTTATAATGTATTACTTTGATTTACAAAAGAGTACAGGGAAATATGAAGAAATGTATATACTTTTATTAATTACAAATATTCTCGGAACTTGGGGTGGTTGATAGCCCGCAGCCACTGTTTGCACCGCTCTAAATGTTCAACGGGAAAACGATGGAAACTAACTACATGTCCTTTCCTTGTGTTGGATGCACATCCCGGTACAACGCAAGGCTAGTATTTAAATTACTTTATCAAGAAACTCGTCACGGAGACTCATGTTAACCGGTGTCTTCTGTTTTCCAGTCAATTAGCTAGTAGCTAGCCTTCCCTTCTGCCTGCCCTCTTGAGCCGGTAGGCGTGGCTTGGGAGTGCATTCGTAGAGCAGTGAAACAAGTGCATTCTGGGTTTTGGTGTATTTCATCCACATGAGCCAAAAACACATTTTAATCTTTTTCTCTGCCTAGATGGCACAAATTTCAAAAATGCTTTCAAATTTCTACTACATAAGTGACCACGATAAGTGAGAAAAATTATGTTTTTTCGGTGAAGTTGCCCTTTAACTAGTTATTAACTGTCCAAATCAGAAATTTTAGGGTTTGGGTAGAAGCCTACTTCATGGTAGACGTAGAGGAACGTTTCATGTACACTGTATTTTAATTAAAATCCTTATTTTTAACCTTGTCAATTGCAGTTGCAGTTGTCCTATAAGACCTCTAGAGGGAGACAGTGTCCTGTGTTAGCATTAACCAGTGACTTGCATCATGGGGCTCATTAGAAAACTAGTACTTGTTATAAGGTATTAAGGGACATTAAAGGTGCACTTATTTATGCTGATGAAACTGTGTTCTACGCTACAGCTCAACTAAGTGAATAGGGAACTAGTTATTACCAGTGAGATATCCAGTGTGACACACAGTGTGATAACCCCTGTAATAGCCATTGAGATATCCAGTGTGACACACAGTGTGATATCCCCTGTGATAGCCATTGAGATATCCAGTGAGATACACAGTGTGATATCCCCTGTAATAGCCATTGCGATATCCAGTGAGATACACAGTGTGATATCCCCTGTGATAGCCAGTGAGATACACAGTGTGACACACAGTGTGATAACCCCTGTAATAGCCATTGAGATATCCAGTGAGATACACAGTGTGATAACCCCTGTAATAGCCATTGAGATATCCAGCGAGATACACAGTGTGATAACCCCTGTAATAGCCATTGAGATATCCAGTGTGACACACAGTGTGATAACCCCTGTAATAGCCATTGAGATATCCAGTGAGATACACAGTGTGATAACCCCTGTAATAGCCATTGAGATATCCAGTGTGAGATAACACATTGAGATATCCAGTGATAACCCCCTGTAATAGCCATTGAGATATCCAGTGTGATACACAGTGTGATAACCCCTGTAATAGCCATTGAGATATCCAGTGTGACACACAGTGTGATAACCCCTGTAATAGCCATTGAGATAGCCAGTGTGACACACAGTGTGATAACCCCTGTAATAGCCATTGAGATATCCAGTGTGACACACAGTGTGATAACCCCTGTAATAGCCATTGAGATATCCAGTGAGATACACAGTGTGATAACCCCTGTAATAGCCATTGAGATATCCAGTGAGATACACAGTGTGATAACCCCTGTAATAGCCATTGAGATATCCAGTGAGATACACAGTGTGATATCCCCTGTAATAGCCATTGAGATACCCAGTGAGATACACAGTGTGATATCCCCTGTAATAGCCATTGAGATATCCAGTGAGATACACAGTGTGATATCCCCTGTGATAGCCAGTGAGATACACAGTGTGACACACAGTGTGATAACCCCTGTGATAGCCATTGAGATATCCAGTGTGACACACAGTGTGATAACCCCTGTAATAGCCATTGAGATATCCAGTGAGATACACAGTGTGATAACCCCTGTGATAGCCATTGAAATACACAGTGTGACACACAGTGTGATAACCCCTGTGATAGCCATTGAGATATCCAGTGAGATACACAGTGTGATATCCCCTGTAATAGCCATTGAGATATCCAGTGAGATACACAGTGTGATATCCCCTGTAATAGCCAGTGAGATACACAGTGTGACACACAGTGTGATAACCCCTGTGATAGCCATTGAGATAGCCAGTGTGACACACAGTGTGATAACCCCTGTAATAGCCATTGAGATATCCAGTGAGATACACAGTGTGATATCCCCTGTGATAGCCATTGAGATATCCAGTGAGATACACAGTGTGATATCCCCTGTAATAGCCATTGAGATATCCAGTGAGATACACAGTGTGATATCCCTTGTGATAGCCAGTGAGATATCCAGTGAGATACACAGTGTGTTATCCCCTGTAATAGCCATTGAGATACCCAGTGAGATACACAGTGTGATATCCCCTGTAATAGCCATTGAGATACCCAGTGAGATACACAGTGTGATATCCCCTGTGATAGCCAGTGAGATACACAGTGTGACACACAGTGTGATATCCCCTGTAATAGCCATTGAGATATCCAGTGAGATACACAGTGTGATATCCAGTGAGATAACCCCTGTGATAGCCATTGAGATATCCAGTGAGATACACAGTGTGATATCCCCTGTAATAGCCATTGAGATATCCAGTGAGATACACAGTGTGATATCCAGTGAGATAACCCCTGTGATAGCCAGTGAGATATCCAGTGTGATACACAGTGTGATAACCCCTGTAATAGCCATTGATATATCCAGTGAGATACACAGTGTGATAACCCCTGTAATAGCCATTGAGATATCCAGTGAGATACACAGTTTGATATCCCCTGTAATAGCCATTGAGATATCCAGTGAGATACACAGTGTGATATCCAGTGAGATAACCCCTGTGATAGCCAGTGAGATATCCAGTGAGATACACAGTGTGATATCCCCTGTAATAGCCATTGAGATATCCAGTGAGATACACAGTGTGATATCCAGTGAGATAACCCCTGTGATAGCCAGTGAGATATCCAGTGAGATACACAGTGTGATATCCCCTGTAATAGCCATTGAGATATCCAGTGAGATACACAGTGTGATATCCAGTGAGATAACCCTTGTGATAGCCAGTGAGATATCCAGTGAGATACACAGTTTGATATCCCCTGTAATAGCCATTGAGATATCCAGTGAGATACACAGTGAGATATCCAGTGTGATAACCTTTGTGATAGCCAGTGAGATATCCAGTGAGATACACAGTGTGATAGCCAGTGAGATATCCAGTGAGATACCTTCTACAGACTTTAAAGGTGTCTGAGGACAATTATACAGTCTCAGTTATATTTTCTCATCTGCTGTAATCAGCTCTGTGTGTTTCTGATAGTGATGATCACATCATTTTAAGGCTTTCAGTGAGAAAGACACATCTTTAGAGACAAACTTCTGCCTCCTTTGCCTAATCTGGTCAATTAGTATCTATGTTTGTTTGTACCTCTCCCTGTCTCTCTCTCTCTCTTTCCCTCTCTCTCGATCTGTCAGTATCTCTCGCTGTTTGTTTGTAACTCTCGCTATCTGTCAGTATCTCTCTCTGTCTTTTTGTTCGTCTGTATCACTTACTGGCTGTCTGTATATCTCTCTGTCTGTCTGTATCTCTCTCTGTTTCTGTCTATCTGTATTGTGCACACACACAAACATACACACACACACATCATGGGGACCGACACATATTGATTAAGAGATAATACAAAATGCTGTGGTGGATTCTAATTGTGTGACAGTGATTAGCAGCAAATCTGCAAAGTTTTATAATAATAAAATAATACAATTTGACGTTTTAGTCATACAGATATTACAGAAGGAATATGATCAACCAAAATATGAGGTGTAACATATTATTTATTTTAGTATGACATAAACAAATGAAATCAAACCAATGACAGTTGTTTTCTCCAAGGTATACACAAATACAGAAAACACAGATGCTGGACAACAGGCTGATGTTTATTCTTTCAGTTGTATTGTTAACATCATTTATCGATTATTATTTCTCTCTGCTTCTTTACTTTCTATCTTCTTCCTCTCCTTCACATTCCTTTCTCTCTTTCTTATTTAGTTTTCCCTTCTTTCCTTTTGACCAGAAACATGGTGGTTGTGGGAGAGAGGTAGGAGGCATATTGGGGTTCACAGGGTTGATGCTTGTATTGTTGGGGTTCACAGGGTTGATGCTTGTATTGTTGGGGTTCACAGGGTTGATGCTTGTATTGTTGGGGTTCACAGGGTTGATGCTTGTATTGTTGGGGTTCACAGGGTTGATGCTTGTATTGTTGGGGTTCACAGGGTTGATGCTTGTATTGTTGGGGTTCACAGGGTTGATGCTTGTATTGTTGGGGTTCACAGGGTTGATGCTTGTATTGTTGAGGTTCACAGGGTTGATGCTTGTATTGTTGGGGTTCACAGGGTTGATGCTTGTATTGTTGAGGTTCACAGGGTTGATGCTTGTATTGTTGGGGTTCACAGGGTTGATGCTTGTATTGTTGGGGTTCACAGGGTTGATGCTTGTATTGTTGGGGTTCACAGGGTTGATGCTTGTATTGTTGAGGTTCACAGGGTTGATGCTTGTATTGTTGGGGTTCACAGGGTTGATGCTTGTATTGTTGGGGTTCACAGGGTTGATGCTTGTATTGTTGGGGTTAACAGGGTTGATGCTTGTATTGTTGGGGTTCACAGGGTTGATGCTTGTATTGTTGGGGTTCACAGGGTTGATGCTTGTATTGTTGAGGTTGGCCTGGGCAGACAAGAAAAGAGAAACAGAAAGAGAGAGAGGCAGTTAAAATGCTATACAAAGCTAATAATATATCTTTTTGCATCTTACATTATTTTTTACAATTTCACATGTTTTCTTTTGCCTTTCAAATAAAATATAGAGAGTAGACAGATGAAGATAGTAATTGATAGACAACTAGAAAATATGGTTTTATTAAAAGTAAATACAGAAATACAGAAAACCACATGACAAATGTTCCTGCCACATTTACAGTTCTCCAGGAAACCCACCACAAGACAAATTATTTTAATTGTCTGAACGGTTGATGTTGCCATTTCAGGGAAGGTGGATAGGACTCACAGGTCTGTCATGGTTCTACTAATCTTCATTATTAGTGAGGTCCTAGACTCTATCCAAATGTTACAGTAACGTATTTGAATGTCTAAAAAACTATATGACACTGTGACACCTAATACGACATAGAACCTAAGCAACTTACAGAGACAACTGTACCAGTCGTGTTGACAACAGGAACCAGAGGAACGTTTGGTGACACAGAATTATGTGACACTGGACAGACGTATCTGTGGAATTGGAACTATGTGACACTGGAGGTATAGGAGACGTAGTGGAAGTCTGTGGAATTGGAACTATAAGAGACGTAGTCTGTGGAATTGGAGCTATAGGAGACGTAGTGGAAGTCTGTGGAATTGGAACTATAAGAGACGTAGTGGAAGTCTGTGGAATTGGAACTATAAGAGACGTAATTGGAACTATAAGAGACGTAGTCTGTGCCTTCACTCCCATCGCCACGTAAACCATTACCATTACGACCGTGAACATCAGTTTGTTCTCCATTCCTGTAACAGAGTAACAGAGAGACAGGTGGTTACTTACAGGTGTGCTTTACAGGTGACATGATGCAGTCTAGGTAAAGAGCTCCTGTATATTTTGTAAAAATTGAATATTTGTTTACATTTTTGTTGGAATATTTTAATTTAAAGCTAGATTGATGTGGATTAGTTCTAGAGTCTTATTATTTCTCATGCCAATGGGATGTTATATTATCTCTTTCCACATGGCTTTCAGTGCTAGCGGGTTCTAGCTAACTGTTAGTATTAATTAGAACAGCTTAATCCCCTTATTTGTTTAGCCATTGATCTCCTACACCATGAAAAAGACAACAGTAGAAGTACAGCTGGGAATTAATTACGTCTGATTTGCAAACAGTCACAATTAAAGCCACATGGATTCTTCCGGACTTTTGCCCCATCTGTTTGGTTTCAGGCTTAAAACAATCTAAACTTTACACTCTGTATTCCAGATTGTGATGTACAGTAGAAAGCTACATGTTTATATGCTACTATTATTGTTTTAAATAGAAGCACTTTGAGAATATTTTTATAATAAAAAAGCGCTACAGACGCTGAATGATTTATTTGTATTTGTAATCATCCACACTCTTTAGCACCAGCGTATCATATCACTTCTATCAATAGATTATTTCACTTCTATCATTAGATCGTTTCACTTCTATCAATAAATCATTTCATTTATATCAATAGATCATTTATAACTATTAGTTTAAAAAAACAGGGATATACATAGCCATATCATTATTTTGGTACCGGTATGTATTTAATAATTATCAATTGGGTTTACTCAACATAATTCATTTGTAGAACACCTAATTTAATTAAAACATAAATTAATATTCAATCATGGGGTTATTTTGAATGTTCTAGCAATTAAATATCACAGAAAAAGTACACGCTAGATGGTAAACACAGGTTGTGTTCAAAATATTAATCCTAACAGATTTCTGTTAAAAACTATACCTGTGATTTTTGTAGTCAAGCAGGTCTCACGATGGTGGACGATTGTTCACACGATGGTGGTCACAGGTGTTCTTGAGAAGCTGCTGATCTCTTCAAGTGCCTTCGCTGTAGTCCTGAGCTGGCTCTCCTGCTATTTATTACAAACATGAAGAAGAGGAGGAACAAAAGACAGATGACACAGCCTCCTTATTTTGGGTTTCATGCAGGTAAATGTGTCGTTGTATTTCCGGGGGAAAGGTGATCCCAAAACAACAACTGAAGTGAGGTGTTACAAAAAATAACCTTGTATAATGTGAACATGCTGCAGTGACGTCAAAGGAACCAAGTACCTGGACACGTTTGTGAGGAACATATTATTTCATGATAAAAATTTAAAATCCTTGCAAACAATGTTACCTAAATTAAAGATTAAACTTCTTTCAAAATTGAAGTGATAAAGCTAATAAACTAAATAAAGTGTGTTCGTCATCTTCATCACAGGATCCTATATGTAGTCAAGTGACAGAAGACACCTGAAACCTCTGTGTTTAGGTTTCATACAGGTGTGACATCATGTTTCTGGGGGTGAACTGGTGATTACAAATACAAATACATCAGAGGTCACATATGGGGAGATAAGGGGAGTTGGGTATGGAACGCCATTTGCGTCAATATTAAATAGATAAATACAGCTATGAAATAATAAATATAGCTATGAAATTAGGCAATAATTACATAAATACGTGTTAATATAAATGTATAAATCACTTAATATGTAAATAAATAGGTTTTGTTTCAAAATGATATTTTCCATAAGACAACATTTATTTATTTCAAGGGACTTGTATTTCACAATTTCAAATGTATTCATTTGAAGGCACTCCTTTTTCATAATGACACGTTTTTCATAAGACAACTTTTATTTATTACATTGGACTGTTAATTCTAAATTCCCCATGTATTTATTTCAAGGCACTCCTTTTTCATAATGCAGTATTTATTTCATAATGACACATTTCCATTTGGTATATTCAAATGAATGGGCGTGGCCATCTGACAGCTTCAGACCAATAGCAGTTTGTGTGCGGACCTTATGGGAGACCTTGGTAGTCTTTGAGATTCAATGCTAACTTTTAGGCCGGTCTAGATATCCCAGGCGATATGCTCGCTACTTTAGTGTTGTCTGGTCTATCTGGTTCTATCTGGTTCTATCTGGTTCTATCTGGTTGTTGGGTTTGAGGTGACCACATCTGGAGCTCTAGCTGGTGACTTCTGCGTCACTGTTCCGTCCAGGCGGTTCGCTGCTGTCAGATGGCCACGCCCCATTCATTTGAATATACCAAATGGAAATGTGTCATTATGAAATAAATACTGCATTATGAAAAAGGAGTGCCTTGAACTAAATACATGGGGAATTTAGAAATAACAGTCCAATGTAATAAATCAAAGTTGTCTTATAAAAACGTGTCATTATGAAAAAGGAGTGCCTTCAAATGAATACATTTGATATTGTGAAATACAAGTCCCTCAAAATAAATAAATGTTGTCATATGGAAAACGATATTTTGAAATAAAACCTATTTCTTTACATATTAAGTGATTTATACATGTATATTAACACGTATTTATGTAATTATTGCCTAATTTCATAGCTATATTTATTATTTCATATAGCTGTATTTATCTATTTAATATTGACGCAAATGGCGTTCCATAGGTGGGGGGTGTTCAAGGGTAAAGTTTTGTTAAGCATCATATGGCTTGACGTTTCACAAACACACAGGTCGTTGGGTTAATAGGTGAGACTTTATAAAACCAAAACTACAATGTGCCCATTGTGTAATTTCAAGCCTTCACAATGGCTGTAACAAACAACAGAGTAGCATATCTGCTTTCAGTCTAAGACACTGTGTTGTGTTCCGAGTTTCAGTATGACAAACTTGAATTAAACTATGAAAAACCACACTGCAGCTTTATTTACAACCTGATCACCTGAGGTGTTAAAACCACTCTATCAGACTGATTGAGTGACATTTAATTTCGAAAGTTATGTTATGAGTGAGGACAGTAGGTCGTCACTCTGGGGTTGTTTATGTTTATGCCACCTATTATTTCCTGTTTGGTTGTTTATAATCGCGGTTTGTTATCACGGTTTGTTATCACAGTTGGTTATCACGGTTTGTTATCACGGTTGTTTATCACGGTTTGTTATCACTGTTGTTTATCACGGTTTGTTATCACATTTTTTATCACGGTTGGTTACCACGGTTTGTTACCACGGTTTGTTACCACGGTTTGTTATCACGGTTTGTTATCACGGTTTGTTACCACGGTTTGTTACCACGGTTTGTTACCACGGTTTGTTATCACATTTTGTTTAGTCCACTGAGAAAGACGCTGGTTTGGACAAAATATTAGAATCCATTTATTTGATTTATCACTTTCAGAGTTTAGAACCGAAACAAAAAGCAATAGTGAAAATCAGGGAGGAAAGAACAACCTTTATTAAACAAGTTAATAAGCTGAAACTCATGATTAGAGGTGACGGTTACAGAAAGATATTTTAACATTTATTCAGAAAAGTTAGAATAAAATACATTGGAAAGTCACACCTTCACCTTTGTGAATAATGACATTTATCGGGCATTTTATCCCAGCACCACCCAGAAACCCAAATAAGACACATGTTCTTTCTAATCTAACTGGTTGTACATAGTTGGCCACTATATTATTGGTGTCCTCTCTCATTATGACTTTAATGATGTCTTGCATCTCTCCTATGTCTCCTTCCACCTTTCCTCTCTCTCTCACTTCCTGGGTGCTTCTTTCCCCCTCTTCCCCTCTCGTTGCTCTTGTCGCTCTCGTCGCTCTCGTCGCTCTTGTTGCTCTCCTTTTCACATCTTTTCTTGTCTTTCTTGCTCTTCTTCCCACCAGAACACAGTGGGGGTGTTGGGGAGGTGGTGGTGGTGGTGGTGGTGGTGAGAAAGGCAGAGGGCAGGTTGGGGTGTGCAGTGATGATGTCAGAACTGTTTATAAGGGCTGGTGTAGTCTTAGAAAGGGAGAAAGAGAGACTGTTACAACACTATAATATAATATAACCAACAATAACACAGACTGTTACAACACTATAATATAATATAACTGTAATAATAAGAGACAGGAAGAGAGAGAGACTGTTACAACACAATAATATAATAAAACTGTAATAATAAGAGAGACTGTTACAACACTATAATATAATATAACCAACAATAACACAGACTGTTACAACACTATAATATAATATAACTGTAATAATAAGAGACAGGAAGAGAGAGAGACTGTTACAACACAATAATATAATAAAACTGTAATAATAAGAGAGACTGTTACAACACTATAATATAATATAACCAACAATAACACAGACTGTTACAACACTATAATATAATATAACTGTAATAATAAGAGAGACTGTTACAACACTATAATATAATATAACCAACAATAAGACAGACTGTTACAACACTATAATATAATATAACTGTAATAATAAGAAAGACTGTTACAACACTATAATATAATATAACCAACAATAAGACAGACTGTTACAACACTATAAAATGAAATAACTGTAATAATAAGAGAGACTGTTACAACATTATAATATAACCAACAATAAGACAGACTGTTACAACACTATAAAATAAAATAAATAATAATAAGAGAGACTGTTACAACACTATAAAATAATATAACTGTAATAATAAGAGAGACTGTTACAACACTAGAATATAATATAACTGTAATAATAAGAGAGACTGTTACAACACTATAATATAATAAAACTGTAATAATAAGAGAGACTGTTACAACACTATAATATAATATAACTGTAATAATAAGAGACAGGAAGAGAGAGAGAGACTGTTACAACACTATAATATAATATAACTGTAATAATAAGAGAGACTGTTACAACAATATAATATAATAAAACTGTAATAATAAGAGACAGGAAGAGAGAGAGACTGTTACAACACTATAATATAGTAAAACTGTAATAATAAGAGAGACTGTTACAACACTATAATATAATATAACTAATAATAAGAGAGGCTGTTACACTATAATATAATATAACTGTAATAATAAGAGAGACTGTTACAACACTAGAATATAATATAACTGTAATAATAAGAGAGACTGTTACAACACTATAATATAATATAACTAATAATAAGAGAGACTGTTACAACACTATAATACAATATAACTAATAATAAGAAAGACTGTTACAACACTATAATATAATATAACTGTAATAATAAGAGAGACTGTTACAACACTATAATATAATAAAACTGTAATAATAAGAGAGACTGTTACAACACTATAATTTAATATAACTGTAATAATAAGAGACAGGAAGAGAGAGAGACTGTTACAACACAATAATATAATAAAACTGTAATAATAAGAGAGACTGTTACAACACTATAATGTAATCAAACTAATAATAAGAGAGGCTGTTACAACACTATAATATAATATAACTGTAATAATAAGAGAGACTGTTACAACACTATAATTTAATATAACTGTAATAATAAGAGACAGGAAGAGAGAGAGACTGTTACAACACTATAATACAATAAAACTGTAATAATAAGAGAGACTGTTACAACACTATAATTTAATATAACTGTAATAATAAGAGAGGCTGTTACACTATAATATAATATAACTGTAATAATAAGAGACAGGAACAGAGAGAGACTGTTACAACACTAGAATATAATATAGCTGTAATAATAAGAGAGACTGTTACAACACTATAATAAAATATAACTAATAATAAGAGAGACTGTTACAACACTAGAATATAATATAACTGTAATAATAAAAGAGACTGTTACAACACTATAATATAATAAAACTGTAATAATAAGAGAGACTGTTACAACACTATAATTTAATATAACTGTAATAATAAGAGACAGGAAGAGAGAGAGACTGTTACAACACTATAATATAATATAACTGTAATAATAAGAGACAGGAAGAGAGAGAGACTGTTACAACACTATAATACAATAAAACTGTAATAATAAGAGAGACTGTTACAACACTATAATTTAATATAACTGTAATAATAAGAGAGGCTGTTACACTATAATATAATATAACTGTAATAATAAGAGACAGGAAGAGAGAGAGACTGTTACAACACTAGAATATAATATAGCTGTAATAATAAGAGAGACTGTTACAACACTATAATAAAATATAACTAATAATAAGAGAGACTGTTACAACACTATAATATAACATAACTAATAATAAGAGAGACTGTTACAACACTATAATATAATATAACTGTAATATTAAGAGAGACTGTTACAACACTATAATATAATATAACTGTAATAATAAGAGAGACTGTTACAACACTATAATATAATATAACTGTAATAATAAGAGAGACTGTTACAACACTATAACATAATATAACTGTAATAATAAAAGAGACCGTTACAACACTATAATATAATATAACTAATAATAAGAGAGACTGTTACAACACTATAATATAATATAACTAATAATAAGAGAGACTGTTACAACACTATAATATAATATAACTGTAATTATAAGAGAGACTGTTACAACACTATAATATAATATAACTGTAATAATAAGAGAGACTGTTACAACACTATAATTTAATATAACTGTAATAATAAGAGAGACTGTTACAACACTATAATATAATATAACTAATAATAAGAGAGACTGTTACAACACTATAATATAATATAACTGTAATAATAAGAGAGACTGTTACAACACTATAATACAATATACTGTAATAATAAGAGAGACTGTTACAACACTATAATATAATATAACTGTAATAATAAGAGAGACTGTTACAACACTATAATATAATATAACTGTAATAATAAGAGAAAATATATACTGTTATAGAGGAGTATAGAGGAGTATAGAGGAGAATAGAGGGGTATAGAGGAGTATAGTGGAGTATAGTGGAGTATAGAGGAGTATAGATTGTTTAGTATCTGGTACGAGACCGTGACACCATGTGAGACAAGTATTCTAGAAAACTCACTAGGATGGTGATGTTGACAGGTATCCCAGAGGAGTTGCTGAAGGATTCGAGAGTCATAGTACTATTAATGCTACTGTTGACAACTGTCATCATAGTGCACGCCATTACCATGACGACCGTGAACATCAGTTTGTTCTCCATTCCTGTCAGAGTAACAGAGAGACAGGTGGTTACTTACATGTGTGGTCGACAGCAGTCACATTGAAATACTTAAATCATAGAAAATTACAGAACAGTCAGCAAAGCTAGGAAGATAATCTAGATTTAAATAGGAATGGAAATCGTACATTGACCTGAAAAACTTATGCCATGTTTGAAAATACACCATCACACCATCGCAGACAAACATTCCAAAAACTAACTACGGATTTTATCTACATTATTCAAACAAAAATGGAGACTGTACCTGCAATTTTGGGAAGACTCCTTGAATTGAAATGCTTCTAGCTCTTGAAAAACAGTTCCTACAATGTCATAGGAGTGGAGTCTGGCTATTTATTACAAACGTCAGCTGAGGAGGAGGAACCAAATACAAAGGAAACATGAACTCTAGGTGTCATGGAGGTGTAACTATCTTACTGAGAGCTCAACAGGTTATATCTGCTGAATCATGCATCAGATGTGAAAAACCCCAACGAGGACTGACGTCAATGTTTCACCGTAACCAGGCTGGTCACATTCTTATAATTGTCACGATTGGTGTGGTGGCGTTGCTACACTTCCATTTCGGTGATCCACTTCCGTGTTTTTGTTCTCACTAGCTGTGATTACTTCCTCTTTCACGTGGTCACAGCTGTTAGTAATCTGTCACTTTATGTCGGGATATAAAGGGGTCGCTAGCAAGTCACTCCTTGCTTAGCATTGTTTGTTTCATGTCACAGTATTATAGAGGTGAGTGTTTGTTTGTAAATAGGTTGTATTGGTTTTGGGAACTGTATATTTATAAGACGCTACATATGCGCACTTTCATTTCAGTTTAGCCATTTAGCCTTTTGTCGCCGTTTTCGGTTTGTTTTATGTTTGAAGAAATAAACCTTGTCTTTAAACGGATTATCTACGACTCTGCACATGGCTTCCGACACTACACCTTACAGCAGTCGTGACAGAATGAACAGCCGCCCAAGAAGCCCGCAGAGCCGGACGGTGAGTGGATTCCTCGGAGGGGCAAGCTATAGCGCTCCGAGGTATGAAGCTCACCGTCAACCCACGGAGCAGCAGGAGCAGCGCTACACCTGGCAGGGTGATTGGGGGTCCGACTCCCTCTCCTCGGATGATGAGGAGGCAGTCTACGAGCGAGTGGAGGAGGACTCCCTGGAAGACGCCCTGCTATGGGATCCCGTCCTCAGTCGACTAGTCCCCGCAACATCGGACGTCGGCTGGGGCGGGCAGAAGACACCGCCCACTGTTCCGGGGCTGCAGCCAGGGCCAGCAAGAGCCCTGGAGCTACAGCCACTACCCCCGCCGTGGGAAGACCCTTTCCGACCACCTACCTCCGGGACAGAGAAATCCCCGGAGGGGTTACATAAGCAGCCCCCGGCTGTCATTAGGGCGTGGTGGAAGGCATGGCTGGACTTTCAAGATCTGACGCCAGAGATCGCCTCCGCCACGCCTGCGCCCGAGATGGCTTCAGCTACGCCTGTGCCCGAGATGGCTTCAGCTACGCCTGTGCCCGAGATGGCCTCAGCTACGCCTGTGCCCGAGATGGCCTCAGCTACGCCTGTGCCCGAGATGGCCTCAGCTACGCCTGTGCCCGAGATGGCCTCAGCTACGCCTGCGCCTGAGATGGCCTCAGCTACGCCTGTGCCCGAGATGGCCTCAGCTACGCCTGCGCCCGAGATGGCCTCCGCTACGCCTGCGCCCGAGATGGCTGTTGCCGTCGTCACGCCAGCGCTCAAGATGGCTGCCGTCGTCCCGCCAGCGCCCAAGATGGCTGCCGCCGTCTCGCCAGCGTCCACGATGGCTCCCGCCGTCACGCCAGCGCCCACGATGGCTGTTGCCGTCACGCCAGCGCCCACGTTGGCTGTTGCCGTCACGCCAGCGCCCACGATGGCTGTTGCCGTCACGCCAGCGCCCAAGATGGCTGTTGCCGTCACGCCAGCGCCCAAGATGGCTGTTGCCGTCACGCCAGCGCCCAAGATGGCTGTTGCCATCGTCACGCCAGCGCCCAAGATGGCTGTCGCCGTCACGCCAGCGTCCACGAGGGTCCCCGCCGTCACGCCAGCGTCCAAGATGGCTGTTGCCGTCGTCACGCCAGCCCCGAAGGTGGCTGCCGCCGTCACGCCAGCATCCACGATGGTCCCCGCCGTCACGCCAGCGCCCAAGATGGCTGTTGCCGTCACGCCAGCGCCCAAGATGGCTGCCGCCGTCACGCCAGCGTCCACGATGGTCCCCGCCGTCACGCCAGCGCCCAAGATGGCTGTTGTCGTCACGCCAGCGCCCAAGATGGCTGCCGCCGTCTCGCCAGCGCCCAAGATGGCTGTTGTCGTCACGCCAGCGCCCAAGATGGCTGCCGCCGTCTCGCCAGCGTCCACGATGGCTCCCGCCGTCACGCCCGCGCCCAAGATGGCTGCCGCCGTCACGCCACCGCCCACATTAGCTGCCGCATCGCCGCCCACAATGGCTGCCGCATCGCCGCCCACAATGGCTGCCGCATCGCCGCCCACAATGGCTGCCACATCGTCGCCGCCCACAATGGCTGCCGCATCGCCGCCCACAATGGCTGCCGCATCGCCGCCCACAATGGCTGCCGCATTGCCGCCCACAATGGCTGCCGCATCGCCGCCCACAATGGCTGCCGCATCGCCGCCCACCATGGCTGCCGCATCGCCGCCCACGAAGGCCGCGCCACGACGCGCTACGATGGCCGCCGCCACGCTACGCTCACGATGGCCGCCGCCACGACTACGCTCACGATGGCCGCCGCCACGACGACGCTCACGATGGCCGCCGCCACGACTACGCTCACGATGGCCGCCGCCACGCGACGCTCACGATGGCCGCCGCCACGACGACGCTCTCGATGGCCGCCGCCACGACCACGCTCACGATGGCCGCCGCCACGACGCGCTCACGATGGCCGCCGCCACGACTACGCTCACGATGGCCGCCGCCACGACTACGCTCACGATGGCCGCCGCCACGACGACGCTCACGATGGCCGCCGCCACGACGACGCTCACGATGGCCGCCGCCACGACTACGCTCACGATGGCCGCCGCCACGACTACGCTCACGAGGGCCGCCGCCACGACTACGCTCACGATGGCCGCCGCCACGACTACGCTCACGATGGCCGCCGCCACGTCGCCAACGATGGCCTCCGCCACGTCGCCCAAGATGGCCTCCGCCACGTCGCCCACGATGGCCTCCGCCACGTCGCCCACGATGGCCTCCGCCACGTCGCCAACGATGGCCTCCGCCACGTCGCCAACGATGGCCGCCGCCACGACGCACCCTGAGCCGCTCAAACTGGCGGCCTCTCAGCCGCTCGAGATGGCGGTCGGCTACCGTGGCCTATTCAGGACTGGACCCGTCCTGATGGACTAACCCATTGGGTTTAACTGTGGGTCCTGTATTGTTGCTCCCTTGTGGTTTTTGTTGGTTCGTTCGGCTATCTGGGGAGCTAGCCTTTTAGTGGGGGATACTGTCACGATTGGTGTGGTGGCGTTGCTACACTTCCATTTCGGTGATCCACTTCCGTGTTTTTGTTCTCACTAGCTGTGATTACTTCCTCTTTCACGTGGTCACAGCTGTTAGTAATCTGTCACTTTATGTCGGGATATAAAGGGGTCGCTAGCAAGTCACTCCTTGCTTAGCATTGTTTGTTTCATGTCACAGTATTATAGAGGTGAGTGTTTGTTTGTAAATAGGTTGTATTGGTTTTGGGAACTGTATATTTATAAGACGCTACATATGCGCACTTTCATTTCAGTTTAGCCATTTAGCCTTTTGTCGCCGTTTTCGGTTTGTTTTATGTTTGAAGAAATAAACCTTGTCTTTAAACGGATTATCTACGACTCTGCACATGGCTTCCGACACTACACCTTACAGCAGTCGTGACAATAATGGTATTTAAATATCTCAACTGAACTATGTTTGAGACTCACTTCCATCCATCCTCATTCCAACTCCACACTAACTACACAGATAACATATATAATAATCACTACCTAAACACATACTTTAACTAACATGACTCTCCAATTCTTCCTCCAGCACCTTGACTCCCTGGAACCGAAGCCAGACTTATTTGTGGACTTTAGTTCTGCTTTCAACACTATAATCCCAGCCTTGCTCCAGAACAAGCGCACCCAATTGGGTTTGTCCGAGTCCACTTGCAGGTGGATCAGAGACCTCCTCTCCAACATGAGGCAACACTTGAGACTGAGCAACCACCTGTCAGACCTCCTGACCATCAGCACTGGCTCCCCGCAAGGCTGCGTATTTTGTACCCAACTTTTTTCCTTCCCAGTTGTCTGATGTCCTGGTTCAGTCTGATGAACTTAAATATGCCCAACAGACAGTTGAGATTCCTAGTGGACATTAGGAGAAGCCCAGCAGCCCCTGGTTCCATCATCATGAGTTTCTTCCCACTCTATAGAGTATTCCCTGGTTCCATCATCCTGAGTTTCTTCCCACTCTATAGAGTATTCCCTGGTTCCATCATCCTGAGTTTCTTCCCACTCTGTAGAGTATTCCCTGGTTCCATCATCCTGAGTTTCTTCCCACTCTATAGAGTATTCCCTGGTTCCGTCATCATGAGTTTCTACCCACTCTACAGAGTATTCCCTGGTTCCATCATCCTGAGTTTCTTCCCCCTCTATAGAGTATTCCCTGGTTCCATCATCCTGAGTTTCTTCTCACTCTATAGAGTATTCCCTGGTTCCATCATCATGAGTTTCTTCCCACTCTATAGAGTATTCCCTGGTTCCATCATCATGAGTTTCTTCCCACTCTATAGAGTATTCCCTGGTTCCATCATCCTGAGTTTCTTCCCACTCTATAGAGTATTCCCTGGTTCCATCATCCTGAGTTTCTTCCCACTCTATAGAGTATTCCCTGGTTCCATCATCATGAGTTTCTTCCCACTCTATAGAGTATTCCCTGGTTCCATCATCCTGAGTTTCTTCTCACTCTATAGAGTATTCCCTGGTTCCATCATCATGAGTTTCTTCCCACTCTATAGAGTATTCCCTGGTTCCGTCATCATGAGTTTCTACCCACTCTACAGAGTATTCCCTGGTTCCATCATCCTGAGTTTCTTCCCACTCTATAGAGTATTCCCTGGTTCCATCATCATGAGTTTCTTCTCACTCTATAGAGTATTCCCTGGTTCCATCATCATGAGTTTCTTCCCACTCTATAGAGTATTCCCTGGTTCCGTCATCATGAGTTTCTACCCACTCTACAGAGTATTCCCTGGTTCCATCATCCTGAGTTTCTTCCCACTCTATAGAGTATTCCCTGGTTCCATCATCCTGAGTTTCTTCCCACTCTATAGAGTATTCCCTGGTTCCATCATCATGAGTTTCTTCCCACTCTATAGAGTATTCTCAGGATGATGGAACCAGAAATTCCCTGGTTCCATCATCCTGAGTTTCTTCTCACTCTATAGAGTATTCCCTGGTTCCATCATCATGAGTTTCTTCCCACTCTATAGAGTATTCCCTGGTTCCGTCATCATGAGTTTCCATCAGAGTATTCCCTGGTTCCATCATCCTGAGTTTCTTCCCACTCTATAGAGTATTCCCTGGTTCCATCATCCTGAGTTTCTTCCCACTCTATAGAGTATTCCCTGGTTCCATCATCATGAGTTTCTTCCCACTCTATAGAGTATTCTCAGGATGATGGAACCAGGGAATACTCTATAGAGTATTCCCTGGTTCCATCATCCTGAGTTTCTTCTCACTCTATAGAGTATTCCCTGGTTCCATCATCATGAGTTTCTTCCCACTCTATAGAGTATTCCCTGGTTCCGTCATCATGAGTTTCTTCCCACTCTACAGAGTATTCCCTGGTTCCATCATCCTGAGTTTCTTCCCACTCTATAGAGTATTCCCTGGTTCCATCATCATGAGTTTCTTCTCACTCTATAGAGTATTCCCTGGTTCCATCATCATGAGTTTCTTCCCACTCTATAGAGTATTCCCTGGTTCCGTCATCATGAGTTTCTACCCACTCTACAGAGTATTCCCTGGTTCCATCATCCTGAGTTTCTTCCCACTCTATAGAGTATTCCCTGGTTCCATCATCCTGAGTTTCTTCTCACTCTATAGAGTATTCCCTGGTTCCATCATCATGAGTTTCTTCCCACTCTATAGAGTATTCCCTGGTTCCGTCATCATGAGTTTCTACCCACTCTACAGAGTATTCCCTGGTTCCATCATCATGAGTTTCTTCCCACTCTATAGAGTATTCCCTGGTTCCATCATCATGAGTTTCTTCCCACTCTATAGAGTATTCCCTGGTTCCATCATCCTGAGTTTCTTCCCACTCTATAGAGTATTCCCTGGTTCCGTCATCATGAGTTTCTACCCACTCTACAGAGTATTCCCTGGTTCCGTCATCATGAGTTTCTACCCACTCTACAGAGTATTCCCTGGTTCCGTCATCATGAGTTTCTACCCACTCTACAGAGTATTCCCTGGTTCCATCATCCTGGGTTTCTTCCCACTCTATAGAGTATTCCCTGGTTCCATCATCCTGAGTTTCCTCCCACTCTATAGAGTATTCCCTGGTTCCATCATCCTGGGTTTCTTCCCACTCTATAGAGTATTCCCTGGTTCCATCATCATGAGTTTCTTCCCACTCTATAGAGTATTCCCTGGTTCCATCATCATGAGTTTCTTCCCACTCTATAGAGTATTCCCTGGTTCCATCATCATGAGTTTCTTCCCACTCTATAGAGTATTCCCTGGTTCCATCATCCTGGGTTTCTTCCCACTCTATAGAGTATTCCCTGGTTCCATCATCCTGAGTTTCTTCCCACTCTATAGAGTATTCCCTGGTTCCATCATCATGAGTTTCTTCCCACTCTATAGAGTATTCCCTGGTTCCATCATCCTGAGATTCTTCCCACTCTATAGAGTATTCCCTGGTTCCGTCATCATGAGTTTCTTCCCACTCTATAGAGTATTCCCTGGTTCCATCATCCTGAGTTTCTTCCCACTCTATAGAGTATTCCCTGGTTCCATCATCATGAGTTTCTTCCCACTCTATAGAGTATTCCCTGGTTCCATCATCATGAGTTTCTTCCCACTCTATAGAGTATTCCCTGGTTCCATCATCCTGAGATTCTTCCCACTCTATAGAGTATTCCCTGGTTCCGTCATCATGAGTTTCTTCCCACTCTATAGAGTATTCCCTGGTTCCATCATCCTGAGTTTCTTCCCACTCTATAGAGTATTCCCTGGTTCCATCATCATGAGTTTCTTCCCACTCTATAGAGTATTCCCTGGTTCCGTCATCATGAGTTTCTACCCACTCTACAGAGTATTCCCTGGTTCCATCATCATGAGTTTCTTCCCACTCTATAGAGTATTCCCTGGTTCCATCATCATGAGTTTCTTCCCACTCTATAGAGTATTCCCTGGTTCCATCATCCTGAGTTTCTTCCCACTCTATAGAGTATTCCCTGGTTCCGTCATCATGAGTTTCTACCCACTCTACAGAGTATTCCCTGGTTCCGTCATCATGAGTTTCTACCCACTCTACAGAGTATTCCCTGGTTCCGTCATCATGAGTTTCTACCCACTCTACAGAGTATTCCCTGGTTCCATCATCCTGGGTTTCTTCCCACTCTATAGAGTATTCCTGGTTCCATCATCCTGAGTTTCCTCCCACTCTATAGAGTATTCCCTGGTTCCATCATCCTGGGTTTCTTCCCACTCTATAGAGTATTCCCTGGTTCCATCATCATGAGTTTCTTCCCACTCTATAGAGTATTCCCTGGTTCCATCATCATGAGTTTCTTCCCACTCTATAGAGTATTCCCTGGTTCCATCATCATGAGTTTCTTCCCACTCTATAGAGTATTCCCTGGTTCCATCATCCTGGGTTTCTTCCCACTCTATAGAGTATTCCCTGGTTCCATCATCCTGAGTTTCTTCCCACTCTATAGAGTATTCCCTGGTTCCATCATCATGAGTTTCTTCCCACTCTATAGAGTATTCCCTGGTTCCATCATCCTGAGATTCTTCCCACTCTATAGAGTATTCCCTGGTTCCGTCATCATGAGTTTCTTCCCACTCTATAGAGTATTCCCTGGTTCCATCATCCTGAGTTTCTTCCCACTCTATAGAGTATTCCCTGGTTCCATCATCCTGAGTTTCTTCCCACTCTATAGAGTATTCACTGGTTCCATCATCCTGAGTTTCTTCCCACTCTATAGAGTATTCCCTGGTTCCATCATCCTGAGTTTCTTCCCACTCTATAGAGTATTCCCTGGTTCCATCATCCTGGGTTTCTTCCCACTCTATAGAGTATTCCCTGGTTCCATCATCATGAGTTTCTTCCCACTCTATAGAGTATTCCCTGATTCCATCATCATGAGTTTCTTCCCATTCTATAGATTATTCCCATATTATATGTGTTATATTACAGTAGTGGTCATTATATTTTGGCTGATGGAGTGTGTGAAGTCCCATCTCCAGAGTGTGTGTGTGTGTGTATCTCCAGTCTCAAAGGGTTATTACAAAAGTAAAAGCCTCACCCACGTAACCAGAATGTATAAAGAAAAACACAACCAACTCTTTGGTTTTCGGTTTAATGCCAGGAAACATAACTAAGACTTGTTGGGCCGGTTCCCCAGACAGCCATGCTATTGTAGTTGTGTAAAAACACCTGCTGGAACCTCAAACCATTATGGAACATGTAATCTTCACTTCTACATTATTGCCAAATGTAACCCAATTCACCAAATGACACAAATGATTATAGTCTGCAATCAGATATGAAAAATCTACAGAAGTGCAATGTCATTGTGCAGAGAAGAAAACGGCACTCCTAGTTTAGTTGGATTTGAGCTATTACAAAAAGTGCAAGAATGATTGAGTATTGGATTGAGTGAAGGGAGAAATACGTTCAGTATTAATTGGAATTAAAGCATAGTTGTTTTTCCAAATGTGCCATATATCATCTCTTCATTAGATGGTTGTTCTAGCACATATATGCAACATCAACATGTCTACCTAGAACCCTGTATTTATTATGTTACAAACAGCCAATCAAAAGCAGAACATCAGCCGTAAACAGCTGTAGATGTGGTTGGACAGTGGAATGATGATAATGTACGATAATCTTTCTTTGAATCAGTAGTTTCATTTTGCCGTGATGCGTAACCACACACTAAAAACAAGTTTCTAATCTCTTTAGGAAAGGCCACCAACCCCAATCTAGTGCTTAACAATGTTCTAGTAATATAAATATGTTTCGGCAATTTTATGGTCTGAGAACAACCTTTTCCACATATGGGGACGTTTGAATGAATATGGATGAAATTCAAACATCATTGTGATATCATATGGGGACTTTCCAGGGGTACATTTATGTTACTGTGAGTGATATGGTTGACACAGCAAAGGATGGAATGGTCACTTGTCAAAGCAACATTTGAACATCGATTTTGTTAACTTTACCATGAAGGTCTCAGATTTGTTCCTCGGACAGACACGGTCTGCTACCTTGTACTTTGATTGATAAAGCATAACATTAACTTGGTAAAACATTGTTTAATTGCATTTAAACATTTAAAAATGTCCCATCATTTTTTTTTACTGCAAACTCATAAATGTTTAATAGAGACTTCCAAGAGCATCCTATATAGTAATAAATACCGACTGTGTGACCATTTTTAATCACCCCACTAAAAAACACAAATCAGCTATTTTTTATGCTATCCATTTCCTTTTGTCTAGTGCGCTAAAAAGACATTTTTACGGGTTGAATATAAACAGACAGAATGCCTCCACAGAGATCACCAGACCCAGACGTTTGGGGCTTTTGCACCAGTTTTTCTTTGCCCACAGTGTTTTGTGAGCAGACAACTATGCTTCTGGTGTTACGAAATATGTGTAACAGGAGCTGATAAGAGCTTTTCCCCCGGCACTCTGTTTTGATTGTCTTTGTAAGTTAGCGAGTGGAAAAAACGATGGTCGAAACCTCACACTTCTTTTGCTGAACAATGTAGGCTTATAAACACGTCATGCTTTTAAAAGACAACATGTTCTCTAAGTGTGTGAATATGTTCTGACTACATGAGGGTCATGTGACATTTCTCAGTATCTACACTATAGACAATAGACATATCGTTTTACCGTGTGTGGTCGGACAGACCGTCTCATGACATTTATAAATTGTCATTGAACACCTGAATATCTGTTCTATTAATAACATTGTATTGTAATCTTCACTATGTATCCAGTTTTATTGGTTGATTAATGTGATTAATATGAAAAAATATCTAAAATGGTATTTAGGTTCCTGACTCAACAGAAATCCACATCTGTCTATCTATGTCCGTTTGTTTGTCTGTCAGTCTGTCTGTGAGTCAGTCTTTGAGTCAGTCTATCTGTCTGTTTTGCTGTCTGTCTGTTAGTCTGTCTGTTACTAAATGGACACTAGGAGCACACTTTCCGGTGTAGTTTGTTGTGATTGAACACACCAGATCTCAGTTGGGTGGTTATATTGTGCTCACCAGATCTCAGTTGGGTGATTATATTGTACACACCAGATCTCAGTTGGGTGATTATATTGTACACACCAGATCTCAGTTGGGTGATTATATTGTACACACCAGATCTCAGTTGGGTGATTATATTGTACACACCAGATCTCAGTTGGGTGATTATATTGTACACACCAGATCTCAGTTGGGTGGTTATATTGTGCTCACCAGATCTCAGCTGGGTGATTATATTGTGCTCACCAGATCTCAGTTGGGTGATTATATTGTACACACCAGATCTCAGTTGGGTGATTATATTGTACACACCAGATCTCAGTTGGGTGGTTATATTGTGCTCACCAGATCTCAGTTGGGTGATTATATTGTACACACCAGATCTCAATTGGGTGATTATATTGTACACACCAGATCTCAGTTGGGTGGTTATATTGTACACACCAGATCTCAGTTGGGTGGTTATATTGTACACACCAAATCTCAGTTGGGTGACTATATTGTACACACCAGATCTCAGTTGGGTGATTATAGTGTACACACTAGATCTCAGTTGGGTGGTTATATTGTGCTCACCAGATCTCAGTTGGGTGATTATATTGTACACACCAGATCTCAGTTGGGTGATTATATTGTACACACCAGATCTCAGTTGGGTGATTATATTGTGCTCACCAGATCGCAGTTGGGTGGTTATATAGTGCTCACCAGATCGCAGTTGGGTGGTTATATTGTGCTCACCAGATCTCAGTTGGGTGGTTAGATTGGCCACACTAGGTTTGTGTTTGGTATAAAATTAAACACGTCATGCTTTTAAAAGACAACATGTTCTCTAAGTGTGTGAATATGTTCTGACTACATGAGGGTCATGTGACATTTCTCAGTATCTACACTATAGACAATAGACATATCGTTTTACCGTGTGTGGTCGGACAGACCGTCTCATGACATTTATAAATTGTCATTAAACACCTGAATATCTGTTCTATTAATAACATTGTATTGTAATCTTCACTATGTATCCAGTTTTATTGGTTGATTAATGTGATTAATATGAAAAAATATCTAAAATGGTATTTAGGTTCCTGACTCAACAGAAATCCACATCTGTCTATCTATGTCCGTTTGTTTGTCTGTCAGTCTGTCTGTGAGTCAGTCTTTGAGTCAGTCTATCTGTCTGTTTTGCTGTCTGTCTGTTAGTCTGTCTGTTACTAAATGGACACTAGGAGCACACTTTCCGGTGTAGTTTGTTGTGATTGAACACACCAGATCTCAGTTGGGTGGTTATATTGTGCTCACCAGATCTCAGTTGGGTGATTATATTGTACACACCAGATCTCAGTTGGGTGATTATATTGTACACACCAGATCTCAGTTGGGTGATTATATTGTACACACCAGATCTCAGTTGGGTGATTATATTGTACACACCAGATCTCAGTTGGGTGATTATATTGTACACACCAGATCTCAGTTGGGTGATTATATTGTACACACCAGATCTCAGTTGGGTGGTTATATTGTGCTCACCAGATCTCAGCTGGGTGATTATATTGTGCTCACCAGATCTCAGTTGGGTGATTATATTGTACACACCAGATCTCAGTTGGGTGATTATATTGTACACACCAGATCTCAGTTGGGTGGTTATATTGTGCTCACCAGATCTCAGTTGGGTGATTATATTGTACACACCAGATCTCAGTTGGGTGATTATATTGTACACACCAGATCTCAGTTGGGTGGTTATATTGTACACACCAGATCTCAGTTGGGTGATTATATTGTACACACCAAATCTCAGTTGGGTGACTATATTGTACACACCAGATCTCAGTTGGGTGATTATAGTGTACACACTAGATCTCAGTTGGGTGGTTATATTGTGCTCACCAGATCTCAGTTGGGTGATTATATTGTACACACCAGATCTCAGTTGGGTGATTATATTGTACACACCAGATCTCAGTTGGGTGATTATATTGTGCTCACCAGATCGCAGTTGGGTGGTTATATTGTGCTCACCAGATCGCAGTTGGGTGGTTATATTGTGCTCACCAGATCTCAGTTGGGTGGTTAGATTGGCCACACTAGGTTTGTGTTTGGTTATTAGGATTTATATTTAAGTCATTGGATCTTGTTCCATGGTGTCAGACATTATATCGAAGTTACGGTGTATTTGAGGTGAGTGTTTGTTGTACTGTATCACTGTTTTAAATATCTTTAGTAAGTTGCTTGTGTATTTTATTTAATTCAGTGTGTAGGTTATTCCATTTCTATTATGTGTTTTTTTATTTACAATTACAATTCTGACTCTGCAATTGTCTCATTCTCCAATTCACCCACAATATTGTGACATAAATATATTTACTTAAGTCTTGTATTTTCACGAGAACAAAAAAGATCCTCACTAAGTTTTATCAGCTACTTTTAACAGCAGACTGCTACCACCCTCTAGAGGGACTTAAATCTCGATACATGTTGTGATTCTAGCCTTTTACCACTAGAGGGACTCAAATCTCGATACATGTTGTATTTCTAGCCTTTCACCACTAGGGGGACTCAAATATCTACTGATGATCAATACCGAAACTAAAGCCATTATTATCAACTAAAGGCCTCATTATGCTTCTGCGTCAACTCCACGGCGTAGCTACGCCGTCACTCCTACGGCGTCGTGGCCGTTTTATGGTTCTGCGCCGGGTTGCGTTGCATTTCACCGCCAGATGTATAATCTGACCAATCACAGCCCTTGTGGTCTGCGTCGCCTCGACGCGTAGTTAAAATTTTTTGGAGGTGCACGTCAAGCTACGGCGTAGGGGTCGGAGAGGGGTTCACGTCGACGCAGAGGGGTCTGCGAGGGTATGCCGTCCATTCGACGCAGAAGCATAAAACAGGCTTAACTGATACTGGAGAGTCTCAATTTCCACTTCACAGATCTGCCAGTAGTTGATCTGTCATGTCATGCTTCAGAGATGAGAGGATGGGAAAAATGGAGAAGACTGAAGGATGGAGGAGACCCCACTATCACATCTAAAGGATGGAGGAGACCCCACTATCACATCTGAAGGATGGAGGAGACCCCACTATCACATCTGAAGGATGGAGGAGACCCCACTATCACATCTAAAGGATGGAGGAGACCCCACTATCACATCTGAAGGATGGAGGAGACCCCACTATCACATCTGAAGGATGGAGGAGACCCCACAATCACATCTGAAGGATGGAGGAGACCCCACAATCACATCTGAAGGATGGAGGAGACCCCACTATCACATCTGAAGGATGGAGGAGACCCCACTATCACATCTGAAGGATGGAGGAGACCCCACTATCACATCTGAAGGATGGAGGAGACCCCACTATCACATCTAAAGGATGGAGGAGACCCCACTATCACATCTGAAGGATGGAGGAGACCCCACTATCACATCTGAAGGATGGAGGAGACCCCACTATCACATCTAAAGGATGGAGGAGACCCCACAATCACATCTGAAGGATGGAGGAGACCCCACTATCACATCTGAAGGATGGAGGAGACCCCACAATCACATCTGAAGGATGGAGGAGACCCCACTATCACATCTAAAGGATGGAGGAGACCCCACTATCACATCTGAAGGATGGAGGAGACCCCACTATCACATCTAAAGGATGGAGGAGACCCCACTATCACATCTAAAGGATGGAGGAGACCCCACTATCACATCTGAAGGATGGAGGAGACCCCACAATCACATCTGAAGGATGGAGGAGACCCCACTATCACATCTGAAGGATGGAGGAGACCCCACTATCACATCTAAAGGATGGAGGAGACCCCACTATCACATCTGAAGGATGGAGGAGACCCCACTATCACATCTGAAGGATGGAGGAGACCCCACTATCACATCTGAAGGATGGAGGAGACCCCACTATCACATCTAAAGGATGGAGGAGACCCCACTATCACATCTAAAGGATGGAGGAGACCCCACTATCACATCTGAAGGATGGAGGAGACCCCACTATCACATCTGAAGGATGGAGGAGACCCCACAATCACATCTGAAGGATGGAGGAGACCCCACTATCACATCTAAAGGATGGAGGAGACCCCACTATCACATCTAAAGGATGGAGGAGACCCCACTATCACATCTGAAGGATGGAGGAGACCCACTATCACATCTAAAGGATGGAGGAGACCCCACTATCACATCTGAAGGATGGAGGAGACCCCACTATCACATCTGAAGGATGGAGGAGACCCCACTATCACATCTGAAGGATGGAGGAGACCCCACTATCACATCTAAAGGATGGAGGAGACCCCACTATCACATGTTTTTTCATGTTATTCTATTTGTATTTGTAGACTGTATTTTCTCTGACAATTAGGGATTACATCAACACAGAACACGTGTTTCAAGCCTCAGATGAGGTGATATGAATAATCTCCCAGCACTAAACTGGAATCCCCTCTGACGTATGTAGAGGGAGAAGTGAACACATCTGTGCTCACTCTGAGGCCCAGACAAAGACCAGCCATTTTCCTCCCTCTCTTCCCTCTTCCCTCTCACCCTTCC
>CM055752.1:555531-610531 GCA_029465975.1 Dallia pectoralis
TTGATAGATGCTTATTGATAGATGCTTATTGATAGATGCTTATTGATAGATGCTTATTTGAGTCCTCACTGATTCCGAGGGTAAAGCAGATGGTGTTTTTCAATAAGCCTCCGGTTTTTTGGGTCCATGGCATTTGCACCGGTGTGTGTCCCACTCGCTTCCGCCAGGCGCAAACGGTAACCGACTGCCGCTTTTACGGTTAGATATGTATTTATATTCCGGTTAGATATTTATTTATTCTCATGCGACCTGCAACGGTGAGGAAACCGTGAGCACATAAAAACGGGGACATTTAACTGCTGGTGGAGTAATGCCTGCATGAACATCATATATGCCAGGTAATGTAATCACTATCTGGGTCTCGTATTTAACCAGTGCTTATGGACAAGCATCATTAGTCCTCGCTACATGATTTCATTATTATCAAATACGGGTCGTCAGATTTAACATCCATCCTATCTATGTTTCGGTAGGTTGGATCGGTACTGTAGTTACACGCCCAGGCCAAGGAAAACACTAGCACTGGTTAGGCACTGGTTATGTTTGGTTACGTTAATTGATGATGCAGACAAATGATAACTGTACTTATATCATATAGGCGAGCATGTGTGTGTGTGTGTGTGTTGTGTCTTTGTCTCGCCAGTCGCAGCCACGAATGACTGGCACCTTTATACGTTATTCACGTAACCGCATTTATTTATGTCAATTGTGTTTTGTGCGGCTACAGTCAGAGGCCCCAACAGCTATCGGCAACGCCCCCTATAACATAGCAGAGTGCTGGAGAACCCTTAACCAGAACATTTACCTTAGTGGTTCTTCAACATAGCAGAGTGCTGGAGAACCCTTAACCTGAACTGGTTCTACAACATAGCAGACTGCTGGAGAATAGTGATGGGCATTCCGGATCTTTGAATAAAACAGTGCGATGGTTTGTTATTGTGATAGAAGCAGAACACCAGCGCGAATAAACACAGAATATCGACTGGTATGTTTAGAATATCACTGCTGTGTCATTTTACCTCTATGGTTTGTGGGTCTTGTTTGAAGGCCTTGACACTGGTTAAACCAGTTCTACTTAAATGGTTATGGAAAAAACATATTATTAAACATTAGTGTTTAAAATATAACTACATGCATATGAATGTAACCTTTTATAACATATAAAACATGAACAGCATAACATATTGCACCATATAAAATACAAATACACCACAATCACTAGAATGCACACATCTAACTGCACAGTTGGGTGCACAGGTCGCATATGGCGATGTGCATTGTGGGTAGACCCGGCTTTATTTTACAATTATAATCGTTTCAGATTCATTTTCTGATTTACAGCAGTCTGTCGTCTAGTGGCTGAGATGCTAGTCGCCAATGTGTTAGTTGACTTGTCTGTTGGCTAGACCCGCCCCCAGACCCCCACACATCTTGTCTGTTGGCTAGACCCGCCCCCAGACACCCACACATCTTGTCTGTTGGCTAGACCCGCCCCCAGACCCCAACATCTTCATTGGTTGACACTGTGTTTGATTGACAGGTGCAACAGGTAAGGCTGAGCACAGTCAGAAAAAATGTGTGTCCGCTTGAGCGATTAGTCATATGTTTATTAATGTATATTTTCATTCTATAATTACTTTATTCTATTCATTTAAATGGATTATTTATGTCTGATTAATAAATTAAGAGACGGCTCTTCAATCGCCGAGTCGGCTCCCATCGTTCACCTTCAACAGCCGGCTCTTAGAGCGACCGACCCATCACTACTAAGATGAAAGTTCAAGAGCCGGCTCTTAGAGCGACCGACCCATCACTACTAAGATGAAAGTTCAAGAGCCGGCTCTTAGAGCGACCGACCCATCACTACTAAGATGAAAGTTCAAGAGCCGGCTCTTAGAGCGACCGACCCATCACTACTAAGATGAAAGTTCAAGAGCCGGCTCTTAGAGCGACCGACCCATCACTACTAAGATGAAAGTTCAAGAGCCGGCTCTTAGAGTGACCGACCCATCACTACTAAGATGAAAGTTCAAGAGCCGGCTCTTAGAGCGACCGACCCATCACTACTAAGATGAAAGTTCAAGAGCCGGCTCTTAGAGCGACCGACCCATCACTACTAAGATGAAAGTTCAAGTGCCGGCTCTTAGAGCGACCGACCCATTACTACTAAGATGAAAGTTCAAGAGCCGGCTCTTAGAGCGACTGACCCATCACTACTAAGATGAAAGTTCAAGTGCCGGCTCTTAGAGCGACCGACCCATCACTACTAAGAAGAAAGTTCAAGAGCCGGCTCTTAGAGCGACCGACCCATCACTACTAAGATGAAAGTTCAAGAGCCGGCTCTTAGAGCAACCGACCCATCACTACTAAGATGAAAGTTCTCGTCATTTCCTTAATCAGAGTTGCTCTCAGATCGGTCCTGAATCGCTCTTAAGCTAAGACTCCTACGTAAAAGATGTAAAGCTAAATTAAAAGTTTTCTGAGAGGATTCTTAGATTCTTTATGAATACGGGCCCTGGTCTCTTCAGAGAACACTGCCCACAAAATAAAGAACTGAGCTGCCCTTTCTAACCTCCTGATAAATGTTTCAACATATTATGTATTTCCCGTGAATCATACAAACCCAGAAATAGTTTGAAATCCAATCTAACATTGATCACCTCCAGTCAAGTGAAAATACTGTCCAATGCAGCTGGATTTGTGACCCGTTGCCATGAGAACAGGGAAACCAGTGGAGCGTTCTGTACCTAACCACTATTTATTTATTTGCTTTACTTGTCATGCTTACACTGGACTTTATATGTGTTAATTGAGGTGTATCTTTTGTCCCATGGGTTTTGGCAATATAAACAAATCTTAAGGTATACATTTTCTTCCAAGTTCTTTGTATATAAACTAACCTTAATGTTAATAAAGCCTGTAAAAATTTAAATACGTGTTATATTAAGGGAGAGAGAAATTAATAAAGACAGCGAGAGGTTATATTTACCAAATAGATTTAAACTCAGGTTTTCACCATTCCTAAATCCTAGTGAATATTCTATGTTTTAGGTCAGTTAGAATCACAACTTTTGCATTTTTGTTTAGGAATTTGTTTAACTTTGGGAAGCCTTTTTCAAGCTTCCCAGAATAAGTTGGTGAATTTAGGCCCTTTACTCCAGACAGAATGTATGTATGCGTATGCTTGGGGTCATTGTCCATTTGGAGGACCCATCTGCATTCATGTTGTGAAGTGCACCAGTCGCTCCTGCAGTAAAGCACTCCCACTACATGATGCTGCCACCCCCATGCTTCACGGTTTGAATGGAGTTATTCGGCTTGCAAGCTCACCCGTGTTTATTCTGAACATAATGATGGCCATTATGGCCAAAGCCTTCTATTTTTGTTTCCGCAGACATTTCTCCAAAAAGTATGATCTTTGTTCTATGTGCTGTGTTAGAACGTACTCTGGCTATTTTATGTGGATTGTGGTTCCTACCTTGCTGGGCAACCTTTCAGGTTATGTATGTCGATATATGACTTGTGTCCTGGTAATTGCTCCAGAGGATGAATCAGACTTCTGGAGGTCTATAACTCTTACTAAGATTTTGGCTGATTTATTTAGTTCTTTCCATGATGCCAAGCAAAGGGAGACAGAATAGGAGGAGAACCAGAGGGAGACAGAATGAGAGGAGTACCAGAGGGAGACAGAATGGGAGGAGTACCAGAGGGAGACAGAATGGGAGGAGTACAAGAGGGAGACAGAATGGGAGGAGTACCAGAGGGAGACCGAATGGGAGGAGTACCAGAGGGAGACAGAATGGGAGGAGTACCAGAGGGAGACAGAATGGGAGGAGTACCAGAGGGAGACAGAATGGGAGGAGTACCAGAGGGAGACAGAATGGGAGGAGTACCAGAGGGAGACAGAATGAGAGGAGTACCAGAGGGAGACAGAATGGGAGGAGTACCAGAGGGAGACAGAATGGGAGGAGTACAAGAGGGAGACAGAATGGGAGGAGTACCAGAGGGAGACCGAATGGGAGGATGGGAGGAGTACCAGAGGGAGACAGAATGGGAGGAGTACCAGAGGGAGACAGAATGGGAGGAGTACCAGAGGGAGACAGAATGGGAGGAGTACCAGAGGGAGACAGAATGGGAGGAGTACCAGAGGGAGACAGAATGGGAATGGGGAGACAGAATGGGAGGAGTACCAGAGGGAGACAGAATGGGAGGAGTACAAGAGGGAGACAGAATGGGAGGAGTACCAGAGGGAGACAGAATGGGAGGAGTACCAGAGGGAGACAGAATGGGAGGAGTACCAGAGGGAGACAGAATGGGAGGAGTACCAGAGGGAGACAGAATGGGAGGAGTACCAGAGGGAGACAGAATGGGAGGAGTACCAGAGGGAGACAGAATGGGAGGAGTACCAGAGGGAGACAGAATGGGAGGAGTACCAGAGGGAGACAGAATGGGAGGAGTACCAGCGGGAGACAGAATGGGAGGAGTACCAGAGGGAGAGTACCGCCTGCTGAGTTCCGCTGATGTCAGTGAGCCAGGGATGTCATGTCGGCTTCTATTTACAGGCTGCTTCCTCCTCTTCCTCCCCCTACCTCCCCTCCCCTTCCTCCCCTCCCCTTCCCCCCCGTCTCTATTCGACCTGATTCTAGCGCGTCAGATATCTCTATTCGCTGACATGGTGGAATGATGCGCAGATGAAACAGCACAGAACAATTGGTCCAATTTAAAGCACACCTCCCATATTCTGCACTCGTCGCTTCCGATCCGAAATTAGAAACGTTTCCAGCGATTTACGGAGCGTCATAGTTAAAATATCCCCAATAACAACTCGATAACACCACCCTATCCGACTGTTCTGTGGATGGTGGAGAGAACATGGCGATGGTGGCCAGACAAATAGAGGTGCGTGTGGTAGAAGACTAGAGAAGCATCCCTACGTGCTGGGGACGTGTCGGTGAGTCGGTGTGTCGGTGTATTGGTGTATCAGTGTGTGGGTGAGTCGTTTTGTCGGTGTATCGGTGAGTTGGTGTGTCGGTGTATCGGTGAGTCGGTGTGTCTGTGTGTCGGTGTGTCTGTGTGTCGGTGTTCGGGCTGAAGGTAAGAGCAGTGCATTGGAGAAACATGGCAGGAGCAGAACAGCCGTGTGTGTATTTGACTATCCCTCATGTGGGTCTGCTGCTGCAGCATCGCTCTACTCGTTCATCTCTATGACACCGACATCATATATGTGCACAAAGCCACTGAAATCAAACCATACGCAGGTCGGTATGGGCACTGGCTCTAATATTAGATGTGGTCGGGATGCATGATGATGTAATATCAGTCTGTATGCTACAGCACCATTACAATCTGTTGAAGGGAATTGCTTTTGCATTGCGGATATCATGATAATGGCACACACATGTATTTATCCACCAGCCTGGTGTTTCACTAACACTGGGTGTTTATTGTGCTTATTGCATCATGTGTTTAATCATCACCATTGATACATATTATCTGGTCTCTAATGTGGTGCGTCTGTTATATTACGTAATACTGTGTGCTAATGGGAACCAGGCTATCTTCTATATAAGCCACCACCACTGTAGCATAATGGGAACCAGGCTATCTTCTATATAAGCCACCACCACTGTAACATAATGGGAACCAGGTTATCTTCTATATAAGCCACCACCACTGTAGCATAATGGGAACCAGGCTATCTTCTATATAAGCCACCACCACTGTAACATAATGGGAACCAGGTTATCTTCTATATAAGCCACCACCACTGTAGCATAATGGGAACCAGGCTATCTTCTATATAAGCCACCACCACTGTAACATAATGGGAACCAGGCTATCTTCTATATAAGCCACCACCACTGTAGCATAATGGGAACCAGGCTATCTTCTATATAAGCCACCACCACTGTAGCATAATGGGAACCAGGCTATCTTCTATATAAGCTACCACCACTAACATAATGGGAACCAGGCTATCTTCTATATAAGCCACCACCACTGTAACATAATGGGAACCAGGCTATCTTCTATATAAGCCACCACCACTGTAACATAATGGGAACCAGGCTATCTTCTATATAACCACCACCACTGTAGAATAATGGGAACCAGGCTATCTTCTATATAAGCCACCACCACTGTAACATAATGGGAACCAGGCTATCTTCTATATAAGCCACCACCACTGTAGCATAATGGGAACCAGGCTATCTTCTATATAAGCCACCACCACTGTAGCATAATGGGAACCAGGCTATCTTCTATATAAGCTACCACCACTAACATAATGGGAACCAGGCTATCTTCTATATAAGCCACCACCACTGTAACATAATGGGAACCAGGTTATCTTCTATATAAGCCACCACCACTGTAGCATAATGGGAACCAGGCTATATTCTATATAAGCCACCACCACTGTAACATAATGGGAACCAGGCTATCTTCTATATAAGCCACCACCACTGTAGCATAATGGGAACCAGGCTATCTTCTATATAAGCCACCACCACTGTAACATACTGGGAACCAGGCTATCTTCTATATAAGCCACCACCACTGTAACATAATGGGAACCAGGCTATCTTCTATATAAGCCACCACCACTGTAACATAATGGGAACCAGGCTATCTTCTATATAAGCCACCACCACTGTAACATAATGCGAACCAGGCTATCTTATATAAGCCACCACCACTGTAACATAATGGGAACCAGGCTATCTTCTATATAAGCTACCACCACTGTAACATAATGGGAACCAGGCTATCTTCTATATAAGCCACCACCACTGTAACATAGTGGGGACCAGGCTATCTTCTATATAAGCACTGTCAGCACCACTGTAACATAGTGGGAACCAGGCTAATGTCTATATAAGCCCTGCCAGCACCACTGCAACATTTGCATTGCTAGGCTGGTGGCTGGGTGTCGCCAAATATTGTGGGAATAATTTAATAATGTTTTGTTGACCAAGACATGGGGTTGGTTACTGTGTAAAATAGGGTCTCCAACATCACACACTTGGGCTTTTGTGTGGCTTTAGTGAAACACAGGCAGACAGATCATGTTTACTGATGATGTGGCTTGCAGCTTTTAACTCTATTTATAAAACAAACATGACCTGCTGTTTTTCAGGCTAATAAGTTAAGCTTCAGGTACCTGGATTGTGTCTGGATCTCCCATTATATATCATATATGTACAATATGAATATATTCATTACAGTTTAGGTCTGAGAAACCAAACAAAGCCACATCTTGGTTATTTACCAGGTTGTTTACAATTCAGTTCTTCACTGGTTTCTGGTCCCTCATGGTACCAGGTCACAACCACGTTGCTGTGAATGGACTTGGGCTTTTTACTTGTCTATTTAATCAATTCAATTCACTTGTTTGTAAAATGTGTTTTCATAGATTTTTATGATTAGTGGGGCTTCTCTGGATGGTTTTTAGGTGTGGTTGCGTTTGACACCAAGGATATTGTCACGTCTGAATGTGTCACGTCTCAATAGGTTGTTTCCTTATTTGGAGAATTGTCTGCTGGTCAGAAGGAGGTTATTGATGATGATGTCAATCTTTGTGAAGGTGTAGAAGGTGCTCTGTGAGGTGTAGAAGGTGCTCTGTGATGGTGTAGAAGGTGCTCTGTGATGGTGTAGAAGGTGCTCTGTGAGGTGTAGAAGGTGCTCTGTGATGGTGTAGAAGGTGCTCTGTGATGGTGTAGAAGCTCCTCTGTGAAAGTGTAGAAGGTGCTCTGTGAAGGTGTAGAAAGTGCTCTGTGATGGTGTAGAAAGTGCTCTGTGATGGTGTAGAAGCTGCTCTGTGATGGTGAAGTCAATCACTGTGAAAGTGTAGAAGGTGCTCTGTGAAAGTGTAGAAAGTCTTCAGTGTCTTGTTTCTCAGGTCATTCACATCTGGTTCTCAGGTCATTCACATCTGATCCTCAGGTCATTCACATCTGGTTCTCTCTGATAGTGTAGAAGGTCCTCCATGTCTTGTCTCTCGGGTCATTCACATCTGGTCCTCAGGTCATTCACATCTGGTTCTCTGTGATAGTGTAGAAGGTCCTCCATGTCTTGTCTCTCGGGTCATTCACATCTGGTCCTCAGGTCATTCACATCTTGTCCTCTGTGAAGGTGTAGAAGGTCCTCCATGTATTGTCTTTCAGTCTTCACAGCTGAAGGTGTACTTCATTATATTATTTAGGACAACATCAGGGAGGCTTTAGGGATCTAGACCACTAATATACACCAATGTTTTTGTCTTACTGAGAGATATTGTCTGTACCAAAGTCTGACATAATCTTTCCAGAATGCATTTTGACTTCCTCCTCTATCTCTCTTCTCCTTTCCTACCTCCCTGCTTCTTCTCTACTTCCCACCTCCTTCCCTACCTCCCTCCTCCTTCTCTACCTCCCACCTCCTTCTCTACCTCCCACCTCCTTCCCTACCTCCCACCTCCTTCCCTACCTCCCACCTCCTTCCCTACCTTCCACCTCCTTCCTTCTCTACCATCTACAACTCTCTCTCTCTCCCTCCTTGCCATCTCATTTTCTATACCTCTCTTTCTCACTCTTTCTCTCACTCTGTCTATCTCTCTAACAGACTCTCTCCCACTCTCCCTTCATCTCTCCCCAAATACCTCTCTCTCTCTCTCTCTTATTAACTTACTCCCCACTAATGATCATTTTATCTCCCTGTAGGTTCCCAATGTTGAACATGTCGACCCCAAGTGAGCTCAAGTCTCCGTGTGTCCCGAGGAACGGCCTGGTCAAGCTGCCCCCTCAGCCCAATGGCCTGGGCAGTGCCAGCATCACCAAGGGGACTCCCGCTGCCAAGAACCGCCTATGCCAGTCCTCTTCAGTGCCCGGCATCCTGGCCCCTACATCCATGCCATATCACCTGGACCCTCTGGGGCCCACAACGGCTGCTCTGTTAGTGTCAGACCTGGACTCCAGTCACCTGACGTCTCTGAAACCCTCTCTGCGTCAGCTTCCCCTCACCCTGCCAAAGCCCTCCCTGCCCCTGGACCTCTCCATGACACTTCCCCTGTTGAGGCCTCTAGAGAGACAGCTGGCCCTGGATGAGAAGCTCCTCAACAGGCTGCTGTGGTACTTCACCACGGCTGAGAAGTGTGTTCTGGCCCAGGTGTGTCGGACCTGGAGGAAGGTGCTGTACCAGCCCAAGTTCTGGGAGGGTGTCACGCCCATCCTCCACACCAAGGAGCTGTACAGTCTTCTGCCTAACGAGGACAAGGAGTTTGTCAGTCTTCAGGCTTTTGCCCTCAGAGGTTTCCAGGCATTTTGTCTGGTCGGGGTTTCGGACCTGGACATTTGTGAGTTCATTGATAATTACCCGCTGTCCAAGAAGGGGGTGAAGTCAGTCAGTCTGAAGAGGTCTACAATCACAGACGCAGGGTTGGAGGTGAGTCAAAGTCATGGAAACACAAATATGTTAGTTAGTTCTCTTTATTTATATATGTTAGTTCTCTTTATTTATTCCATTAATGTAGAATAAGATATATTATTATAATTTAAATTACTGATTCATCTAATGTAATAATAAAGCCGTGAATAAGCAATATATGTGGCTCAGATGAGCTAGTTCAGGCTAATATGTAATGTTATCAATAGTGTTACCAGGCTAACATGCAATGTTATCAATAGTGTTACCAGGCTAACATGTAATGTTATCAATAGTGTTACCAGGCTAATATGTAATGTTAGCAGTAGTGGTACCAGGCTAATATGTAATGTTATCAATAGTGTTACCAGGCTAACATGTAATGTTATCAATAGTGTTACCAGGCTAATATGTAATGTTAGCAGTAGTGGTACCAGGCTAATATGTAATGTTAGCAGTAGTGGTACCAGGCTAATATGTAATGTTATCAATAGTGTTACCAGGCTAACATGTAATGTTATCAATAGTGTTACCAGGCTAATATGTAATGTTAGCAGTAGTGGTACCAGGCTAATATGTAATGTTAGCAGTAGTGGTACCAGGCTAATATGTAATGTTATCAATAGTGTTACCAGGCTAACATGTAATGTTAGCAATAGTGGTACCAGGCTAATATGTAATGTTAGCAGTAGTGGTACCAGGCTAATATGTAATGTTAGCAGTAGTGGTACCAGGCTAATATGTAATGTTAGCAGTAGTGGTACCAGGCTAATATGTAATGTTAGCAGTAGTGGTACCAGGCTAATATGTAATGTTAGCAGTAGTGGTACCAGGCTAATATGTCATGTTAACAGTAGTGGTACCAGGCTAATATGTAATGTTAGCAGTACTGGTACCAGGCTAATATGTAATGTTAGCAGTACTGGTACCAGGCTAATATGTAATGTTAGCAGTAGTGGTACCAGGCTAATAAGTAATGTTAGCAGTAGTGGTACCAGGCTAACATGTAATGTTAGCAGTACTGGTACCAGGCTAACATGTAATGTTAGCAGTACTGGTACCAGGCTAATATGTAATGTTAGCAGTACTGGTACCAGGCTAATATGTAATGTTAGCAGTACTGGTACCAGGCTAATATGTAATGTTAGCAGTAGGCTACTGGTACCAGGCTAATATGTAATGTTAGCAGTACTGGTACCAGGCTAATATGTACTGTTAGCAATAGTGTTACCAGGCTAGTAGCCAGTAGCCTAGGGACGAGGGTTGTCATTTTTGCATGTAGCACATCTGTGTAGGAGGGACGTGCAAGTTATATCATAGTGACCACCATTATGTTCTGAATGTGGTGAATGTCAGTTGATGTTCGGGGCCCCAGAAAGAATGTATCAGCTTAAATGGGGTTTTGGAGGGTAAACTGTCATTGAGTTACTTTCAGGGGATTTAAAAACTCTACACACCCCTAAAAAGGCCAGGTTATTGGTTATCGGTTCCCTAGGTGTGTGTCTGTTGTTCTCTCTGGTCTGTTAATACGGTTCCCTAGGTGTGTGTCTGTTGTTCTCTCTAGTGTGTTAATACGGTTCCCTAGGTGTGTGTCTGTTGTTCTCTCTGGTCTGTTAATACGGTTCCCTAGGTGTGTGTCTGTTGTTCTCTCTGGTCTGTTAATACGGTTCCCTAGGTGTGTGTCTGTTGTTCTCTCTGGTCTGTTAATACGGTTCCCTAGGTGTGTGTCTGTTGTTCTCTCTAGTGTGTGTGTCCTCTGAACTAAGTGTGTGTGTGTGTGTGTGTGTTCAGGTGATGTTGGAACAGATGCAGGGTCTGATGCATCTAGAGCTGTCTGGGTGTAATGACTTCACAGAGGCCGGTCTGTGGTCCAGCCTGAACGCTCGTCTCACCTCGCTCAGTGTCAGTGACTGTATCAACGTGGCGGACGATGCCATCGCTGCCATCTCACAGCTGCTGCCCAACCTGTCAGAGCTGAGTCTACAGGCGTATCATGTCACAGACACAGCCATGGCATACTTCACTGCCAAACAGGTCAGACCAAGCACTCTTTTTATAGTGAAAATTGTGTTTGTTTTAATTGACACACACACACACACACACACACACACACACACACACACACACACACACACACACACACACACACACACACACACACACATAACCTCTCCCCTCTGACCACAGGGTTACACCACACACACACTCCGGCTCCACTCCTGCTGGGAGATCACCAACCATGGGGTGGTCAACATGGTCCACAGTCTGCCCAATTTGACGGCACTGAGCCTCTCCGGCTGCTCCAAGATTACGGACGATGGAGTGGAGCTGGTTGCAGAGAACCTGAGGAAACTGCGGAGCCTGGACCTGTCCTGGTGCCCCAGGATAACGGACATGGGTCTGGAATACATAGCCTGTGACCTGCACAAACTAGAGGAGCTGGTGCTGGACAGGTGACTGGCGCCGATTATGCATCTGACCTGGATTGTTTTACCTCAGCATATACATTTACCCAGCACAGACAGAAATGGACTGGCCACCCATCTGAGCCTGGTTCCTCTCTAGGTTTCATTATGATTTCGACCCATCAAAGAGTTTTTCCTAGCCGCTGTGTATGAACTTGTTGATATGCTCTGTCGGTTCAGGCTTGGTGTTTGTAAAAGCACTTTGTGACAACTGTCGTTGTAAAAAGGGCTTTATAAAAACATTTGATTTGATTTAGTCATTCAACTGTTGGCCAACTGTTATCTAGGTCAAACTAGGTGAGTGATGTGTGGATGTTATCGCGCCACAATGTGGCATGATGCCCCTGTTGGCGTGGTACCCCTGTTGGCGTGGTACCCCTGTTGGCGTGGTACCCCTGTTGGCGTGGTACCCCTGTTGGCGTGGTACCCCCGTGGTTCCATTAATGAACCCTTAATAAACACATGACCCTCTCTTTTCCCAATCTCTATCTCCCTGTCTCTTTTTCTCCACCTGTCATTCCTCTCATCTCATCTCAGGTGTGTGAGAATAACAGATACTGGTTTAGGTTACCTGTCCACCATGTCGGCTCTGAGGAGTCTCTATCTACGCTGGTGCTGTCAGGTAACCCAGCCATACCCCCTAAATACTATACCCTACACACTAAATACTATACCCTAAACTTAATACTAATCCCAACACACTAAATACTATACCCTACACACTAAATACTATACCCTAAACTTAATACTATACCCTAAACACTAAATACTATACCCTCAACTTAATACTATACCCTACACACTAAATACTATACCCTCAACTTAATACTATACCCTACACACTAAATACTATACCCTAAACCTAATACTATACCCTACACACTAAATACTATACCCTACACACTAAATACTATACCCTAAACTTAATACTATACCCTACACACTAAATACTATACCCTAAACTTAATACTATACCCTAGACACTAAATACTATACCCTAAACTTAATACTATACCCTACACACTAAATACTATACCCTATACTTAATACTATACCCTACACACTAAATACTATACCCTAAACTTAATACTATACCCTAAACCTAAATACTATACCCTAAACTTAATACTATACCCTAAACTTAATACTATACCCTACACACTAAATACTATACCCTAAACTTAATACTATACCCTACACACTAAATACTATACCCTAAACCTAAATACTATACCCTAAACCTAAATACTATACCCTACACACTAAATACTATACCCTAAACTTAATACTATACCCTACACACTAAATACTATACCCTAAACTTAATACTAAACCCTACACACTAAATACTATACCCTAAACGTAAATACAATACCCTACACACTAAATACTATACCCTAAACTTAAATACTATACCCTACACACTAAATACTATACCCTAAACTTAAATACTATACCCTAAACCTAAATACTATACCCTAAACCATTAATACTATACCCTAAATACTATACCCTAAACCTAAATACTATACCCTACACACTAAATACAATACCCTACACACTAAATACTATACCCTAAACTTAAATACAATACCCTACACACTAAATACTATACCCTTAACTTAAATGCTATACCCTACACACTAAATACTATACCCTAAACTTAAATACTATACCCTACACACTAAATACAATACCCTACACACTTAATACTAAACCCTACACACTAAATACTATACCCTAAACGTAAATACAATACCCTACACACGAAATACTATACCCTAAACTTAAACACTATACCCTACACACTAAATACTATACCCTAAACTTAAATACTATACCCTACACACTAAATACTATACCCTACACACTAAATACAATACCCTACACACTAAATACTATACCCTACACACTAAATACTATACCCTAAACCTAAATACTATACCCTAAACCTAAATACTATACCCTACACACTAAATACTATACCCTACACACTAAATACTATATCTTAAACCTAAATACTATACCCTAAACCTAAATACTATACCCTACACACTAAATACTATACCCTAAACTTAAATACTATACCCTACACACTAAATACTATACCCTAAACTTAATACTATACCCTACACACTAAATACTATACCCTAAACCTAAATACTTTTTCTACACACTAAATACTATACCCTACACACTAAATACTATACCCTACACACTAAATACTATACCCTACACACTAAATACTATACCCTACACACTAAATACTATACCCTAAACCTAAATACTATACTCTACTACACACTAAATACCATGCCCTACACACTAAATACTCTACCCTAAATACTAATACTATAACCTACACCTAATTATCAAATCCTGCACAATAAACTATACCCTACACATAGTCTTCCCACATTAGAATAAACATTCTATATAACAAAATACTAACCTTTATCAATAAGGTCGATGTTGATGATAACTGGTTGATAACTGATTCTATTCACAGGTGCAGGACTTTGGGCTACAGCACCTGTTCGGCATGAGAAGTCTGCGTCTGCTCTCTCTGGCAGGTACGCTACAACACTAGCCCAACACTAGCCCAACACTAGCCCAACACTAGCCCACCACTAGCCCAACTCTAGCCCAACACTAGCCCAACACTAGCCCAACACTAGCCCAACACTAGCCCAACACTAGCCCAACACTAGCCCAACACTAGCCCAACACTAGCCCAACACTAGCCCACCACTAGCCCAACACTAGCCCAACACTAGCCCAACACTAGCCCAACACTAGCCCAACACTAACCCAACACTAGCCCAACACTAGCCCAACACTAGCCCTAAAAAAGGCTATGCACTCTGTTTGGTACTAGTTAGCTAGTGGTACATGTCAGACATCATTAATAATCATCTTGAATTTCAATTTTTTTTAACTTTTTTGGGAGAAATACTGCATCTGTAGAATCCAGTAATGATACATAAAAAAATGCTAATGTGCATTGAATGCACATGGAAAGTGAATAGGGGAAAGTTTCTGCCCAGTCAGTATTCATTGAAGTGCTGATTGATGATTCTGTATGAGCGACGGTGCAGCCAGCATGTATAAAGATAAAAACAATTAAAAACTGTAAAAAACAATAAACTACTCTGTAAATGCAGAACCTTTATTCATGGCGTACTGAAATAATGACATGTTTTTCTGACTCATCAGGATTCTAGTAACTTTACAAACCTATTTTTCTTACGCTTCCTGTTCCTCTCCATTCTCGCCCTTATTTCCACTTCCTGTCCAGGTTGTCCACTTCTGACCACTACTGGTCTCTCTGGTTTGATCCAGATTCAGGATCTAGAGGAGTTGGAGCTGACCAACTGTCCTGGAGCCACAGCTGAACTCTTCAAGTACTACTCCCAGCATCTGCCCCGCTGTATGGTCATCGAATAGTTACAGCTTCAGCTGCTCAACAAGTCTCCAGTGTTCACTACCTGACCTATATCACACCACCTGACCTGTATCACACCACCTGAGCTATATCACACCACCTGACCTATATCACACCACCTGACCTATATCACACCACCTGACCTATATCACACCACCTGACCTATATCACACCACCTGACCTATATCACACCACCTGACCTATATCACACCACCTGACCTATATCACACTACCTGACCTATATCACACTACCTGACCTATATCACACCACCTGACCTATATCACACCACCTGACCTATATCACACCTCCTGACCTATATCACACCACCTGACCTATATCACACCACCTGACCTGTATCACACCACCTGACCTATATCACACCACCTGACCTGTATCACACCACCTGACCTATATCACACCACCTGACCTGTATCACACCACCTGACCTATATCATACTACCTGACCTATATCATACTATCTGACCTATATCACACCACCTGACCTGTATCACACCACCTGACCTATATCATACTACCTGACCTATATCACACCACCTGACCTATATCACACCACCTGACCTATATCACACCACCTGACCTAAATCACACCACCGGACCTATATCACACCACCTGACCTATATCACACCACCTGACCTATATCACACCTCTTCCTTAACCTAACACACACAGGTGATAATGATGGACATTAGACAATGACTGGTGATGTGATATTAGGACGACATAACATTCATTTTACACACATTTAACTGTTTAGGGCTTTGGTGTAGGATGAGTCCAAAGCAGGATGATTTAACATGATCACTGACGTCTCATCCCACCAGTATAAACAACATAACTTTGACGTTACATTATACAATGACATAGTGGCATCCAGTGACATAGTGACATCATCCAATGACATAATCCAGTGACATAGTGACGTCATCCAGTGACACAGTGACATCATCCAGTGACACAGTGACATCATCCAGTGACATCATCCAGTGTCCAGGCAAGTGAATGAATATTTGAACTGGCTCTCCTGAGTGAAACGGATAGAGAGAGACTCCTCCCTTTCTCTCTCCATCTCTGTGATGGTGGGCGGGTGCCTGATCCACACCTCCTTAGGACACCTCCTCCATCGCTGTGTCAACGAAGAAGAAGAGATTTTCTATAATAACCTGGCAGAGCAGAAGGCTAACCTTTCTTCTTGTCGTTGCCAATTGATTTATTTCGGTCTGGTTTTATTGTGAATATAATTACCACTATTATTATTTTTGTAAACATTATTTTTGGAATCTTGAGGATAACTGAAGTCCTGCTACACTACCCAAAAACACTGGGGGGTTTGGAAACTACACTACCCAAAAACACTGGGGGGTTTGGAAACTATACTACCCAGAAGGCATTTGTTTTTTTTGTTTTTTAGTCAACCTGACAATCCTGAGGATGTGAGACCACGATAATTTGATCAGACTGAAATCATTCAGTCTACCAACGCCAGACTGAAATCATTAACACTCCAACATTGTAGATACGTTAAGTGATTTCAATTGGTTAAGCTCAAACTTTACAACAACTCGGTTTTCATTCCATTTTGGTGTCTGTTTAATATTAGTGGGGAAGAGTATGTCTGTAATATTAATCCTTCATACAACGGTAATGCCTGCTGGCGTAATTATGACATGTACTTTAATGTCAGGACCTGTTTTTGCACTGTCCCTTGCAGTATTACACACACACACACACACACACACACAGCTGTTGTATCTCAGAATCTAAACACAAATGTTGCTACATTTTTTATCTAGCGTTACAGTGAACATGAGTGAAATTTTTTCCTGACATGTCTTAAAGAAAGTGTTACATGAAGACCCTGTCTGAAGCCAAGGAGGTGCCACCATAGAGAAGGAGGAAGACTGGAGGAGGTGCCACAATAGAGGAAGACTGGAGAAGGTTCCACAATATATTAGGAGAGATACTAATCGAGGTTCCACAATAAACATAGAGACCAATGGAGGTTCCATGGTTAGAGAGAGACAGATGAAGGTTCTACAATAGAAAGACTGGTGGAGGTTCCACGATAGAGAGAGACCAGTGGAGGATCCACCAAAAATGAGAGACCGGTGAAGGTTCCACGATAAAGGGACCGATGGAGGTTCCACGATAGAGAGAGAGAGACCGTTGAAGAATCTCTGATAACGAGCAAGAAATATGGAGAGTCTACAATAAAGAAAAAGACTGTTGGAGGTTCCACAATAAAGAAAGACCGTTGGAGGTTCCATGATAAAGAGACCGTAGGAGGTTCCACAATAAAGAGGCCGATTGAGGTTCCACGATAAAGAGATCGATGGAGGTTCCATGATAGAGAGCGCAATGGAGTGACTTTTCCACTGAATGATTCCAGGCCAGACTGCTTAATCTTCCTTTAATGTATAAGCCCTGGTTGAGACTAGAGGTAGCTGATACGAGCAACATCTGCAGTTAACACACTGTTTTGCCATTTTCCCAGCATGCTTTTTGGTCACTGACTAAAAATGATGGCTCTGATGGAGGGGTGGATTGTGAACAATGTTTCCTCTAAACATGTATGGCATTGAGCAATTCTCTGGCCTTGTGAGCTGAAGGATGTGATCATTCTGGCAAGTTTACACCCACAGTACAGTTTTAAATTATAGACAAAACTGGCAAGCTTACACCCACTGTACAGTTTTAAATTATAGACAAAACGCTTTTATTTTGCGTTATGTAGACTAACAGAGGAAGACGTAACTTCCATATTTAAAAAATAATATATTCATACAGATGAAGCATTGTCATTTATTATCCATTTTAACATTCAGTGAATTAAGTATAAAGAATGAGACCAACTAATCTCTTTGAATTCTTTAGCATATTTTTAAGGTGTCATGTGCTCATGTGCATTTAGGGTATTTTTGAATTTTTCTGCTATTTTTCTCTTTACTCCTTTTTAAAAATCTCTTCTAAACTGCTTAGAGGAAACATGTCACTGTTATATCTCCTCCTCAACCACCTGTTCTGAACCAGCTCTCCTTCTGTGTCTGTTCTGCACATCCATCCTTAGGAACCGTGTGTCTGTTCTGCACATCCATCCTTAGGAACCGTGTGTCTGTTCTGCACATCCATCCTTTGGAACCATGTGTCTGTTCTGCACATCCATCCTTAGGAACCATGTGTGTTCTGCACATCCATCCTTAGGAACCATGTGTCTGTTCTGCACATCCATCCTTAGGAACCGTGTGTCTGTTCTGCACATCCATCCTTAGGAACCATGTGTCTGTTCTGCATATCCATCCTTAGGAACCGTGTGTCTGTTCTGCACACCCATCCTTAGGAACCATGTGTCTGTTCTGCATATCCATCCTTAGGAGGGTGTGGTTTCATTATGAGGTCCAGATGGAGCTAGTTGTAGTTTACAGTTTACAAAACACCCCCACTCCTTCACACCTCCTCACCGCACACCTGTAACATAGTATTGTTCCCCCCCACAAACAAACTGTGATACAGAAGACATTCCCACCTTGGCTGCACCTTTGAGACGTGTCAGAATTGAATCCTTGTATTTAATTGCAGATGTTTATTGATTTCTCCTAGTTTTTACGCTTTCAGAATGACAGGTCGGAAGGACAACATGTCAGGTTGTTTACAAGTTGTGCACATGTACCACTTTTATTTATTGATTTGTTAATTTTTTATGTAGAAGTGCTGTACATAATGTAATTATTTATTAATCAATTTATTTATTTATTTATTGATTAAGGAGATTGTGATTGGTGAGCTAATCTGACCAGGTAAAAGCTCCACCAAGCCTGCTGGTTTGGTGGTTGGTTAAGGATGCAGTAGGTAGGCACTGATAATAGCTAATAAAGTTAGCTTTAAAAATAACCTACGTTCAGCCTGGCAGGATTTCATTCCAGCCCGGTGTGTATATATCTATATATACATATATGATTCAAATTTAATTGGTCTGCATTGTAACCATGACGATTTGGAGAAAGCAAACAGTCCATCGTTGTCTTCGTCTGGGCAAGGCTAGCTATTTATTATGACCTTATGACCTCTAATCACCTGGGCACTTCCTGGAGATAGAACAGGAGACAGCTGAGTACGAGAGCTACTGGGTTTTAAAAGGTCCATCTGCTAGGCCACATTACACAGCTATTACACAGCGATTACACAGCTATTACACAGCGATTACATATAAAACAACCATTATTAACCCTTACAGAACTCATAGCACCAGTCAAACACAAACCTGTACAACCATTATTAACCCTTACAGAACTCATAGCACCAGTCAAACACAAACCTGTACAACCATTATTAACCCTTACAGAACTCATAGCACCAGTCAAACACAAACCTGTACAACCATTATTAACCCTTACAGAACTCATAGCACCAGTCAAACACAAACCTGTACAACCATTATTAACCCTTACAGAACTCATAGCACCAGTCAAACACAAACCTGTACAACCATTATTAACCCTTACAGAACTCATAGCACCAGTCAAACACAAACCTGTACAACCATTATTAACCCTTACAGAACTCATAGCACCAGTCAAACACAAACCTGTACAACCATTATTAACCCTTACAGAACTCATAGCACCAGTCAAACACAAACCTGCACAACCATTATTAACCCTTACAGAACTCATAGCACCAGTCAAACACAAACCTGTACAACCATTATTAACCCTTACAGAACTCATAGCACCAGTCAAACACAAACCTGTACAACCAAGTTCCCAGATGGCTGAATTAAGGTCATTATGTCCTGTATTTATGCATGTGATTATGGCTGTTGCCTCTCATCTTGGTGAGTAAAATTCTTCTGAGATCAGCTGTTAGAGTTGCCCTGTTTTAGATCATGGTGACTAAAACTCTTCTGAGATCAGCTGTTAGGGTGCCCTGTGTTAGATCATGTATCTCTTCAATATGAATGAACACAACCACACAAACCACTTGCAGGTATGTAGTTATAAATGCTATGTTTTTTGAATGTTCAATTTCTGAGTTCTATTGAAGTGTGATATTGTAAATGAAATGTGAATTCATCAGAAACACTTCCAGATCCCATACAGACAGGGTTCAACATCGCTCAACCTCTGTTAGTCAAGTTTATGTTACTGCAGTTCTATGTCACAACAGCTCTATGTTACTGCAGTTCTATGTCACAACAGCTCTATGTTACTGCAGTTCTATGTTCCCACAGCTCCATGTTATTCTGTAAAGACATTTCTATTCTGTATGCTGGTTATATTTTGGTTAGAAACTCTCTTCCTGTCTCTCATTTTTCAGTGTCTTTCTGATGTTCTCTGGTTACTAATTGCTGTTTTTGAGAAACATATTGTGGGGGTACTGAACGTGTCAAGGTGTGTGATTTATAACACAGGTTTAACCACTTTATAATCACTACTGGTGAACAGATCCAATATAAAAAGTAGCCAAAGAAAGAAGCATGAGAGTGGAAGTGGTATGGAAAGACAATACTATGTTATATTTGGGAACAGCCTAACTTTACATTAACATGTCATTTGCCAGGTATCAATTGAATTGTGACTTGTGATTATGAAGTGATGTGGCTTGGCTGGTGAGACTGGTCAAATGGTCTAATGGACACTAGATGGAGACACTGGCCTAATGGACACTAGATGGAGACACTGGTCAAATGGTCTAATGGACACTAGATGGAGACACTGGCCTAATGGACACTAGATGGAGACACTGGTCAAATGGTCTAGATGGAGACACTGGTCACTAGATGGAGACACTGGTCAAATGGTCTAATGGACACTCAAATGGTCTAATGGACACTAATGGTCACTAATGGACACTAGATGGAGACACTGGTCAAATGGTCTAATGGACACTAGATGGAGACACTGGTCAAATGGACACTAGATGGAGACACTGGTCAAATGGACACTAGATGGAGACACTGGTCAAATGGTCTAATGGACACTAGATGGAGACACTGGTCAAATGGACACTAGATGGAGACACTGGTCAAATGGTCTAATGGACACTAGATGGAGACACTGGTCAAATGGTCCAATGGACACTAGATGGAGACACTGGTCAAATGGTCCAATGGACACTAGATGGAGACACTGGTCAAATGGACACTAGATGGAGACACTGGTCAAATGGTCTAATGGACACTAGATGGAGACACTGGTCAAATGGTCTAATGGACACTAGATGGAGACACTGGTCAAATGGACACTAGATGGAGACACTGGTCAAATGGTCTAATGGACACTAGATGGAGACACTGGTCAAATGGACACTAGATGGAGACACTGGTCAAATGTACACTAGATGGAGACACTGGTCAAATGTACACTAGATGGAGACACTGGTCAAATGGACACTAGATGGAGACACTGGTCTAATGGACAAACGTAGTCATCATTGCGCTGTGTAAAATGTGAAAGCTTTTGACAAAGACACGTCCAAGCTAAATGCTGCATTAAGACTTGATGGGAAATATATGAACTTCCAGTGTTGAGCCTGTTATAATGCAGTTGGAGAGATGCATTCTGGTCCTGGTGAAACAAGATGGAGCCACAACAACCAGTGTCAATTCTACAGAGTGATGTGGTTGTGGGACACTGATGCCCAGTACAGATGCAATTACAGTTCTGTAAGATTAGTGGGAATCACTTAGAAACAAGGCAGCATCTGTCTCCAGGCAACCAAACCGGTACTGTAACAGGCATCGTTTGGGAACCTATCTATTTATTATTTGAGGTCCTATGAATACATTCTTTGGGGGGATGGGGGTCTGTAATTGTTTTGTGTAAATACTGAAACTGTGGTGGTGGTATGATGCGGGGGGGGTGGGGTTTGGTGAATCTAATGGTTTTAATTGGACAGCAGGTTGTCTGCTGAATCTGATGGACGGCTGCAGTGCCTTTGTTAAGAGAGCAGTTGTTGTTTTTGACATGGTTTGGTTCCAGTCTGCACCGTTTTAGTAAAAGTTGTACAAAATTAAACTGTGTGCCGTGTCTCTATGTTCTGCCGTTTAGATCAGCATTTGTATTTGACGCAAAAAAGGGAAACAAACTAACTGGATGGGGCCTCTATAATTACAGATCCGGCACAAGATGGGGCCACTATATATACACAGATCCGGCACTAGATGGGGCCTCTATATATACACAGATCCGCCACTAGATGGGGCCTCTATATATACACAGATCCGCCACTAGATGTGGCCTCCATATATATACACAGATCCGGTACTAGATAGAACAGGGCCACACGACTCAGACAGTGACAATCATTTAATGGCAAATCAACAGTGATACTAACATGTGTATTAATACGGTGATAAAGCAGTTAGTAAAACAGTTAGTAGAACATTTGACTGGAGCATAAAACAATAGATGGGAGATAAACACAATTATTATTGTGTGTGAGTGTGTGTAATTATTATTGTGTGGGAGTGTGTGTAATTATTATTGTGTGGGAGTGTGTGTTTAATTATTATTGTGTGGGAGTGTGTGTAATTATTATTGTGTGTGAGTGTGTGTAATTATTATTGTGTGGGAGTGTGTGTTTAATTATTATTGTGTGGGAGTGTGTGTAATTATTATTGTGTGGGAGTGTGTGTATTTATTATTGTGTGGGAGTGTGTGTAATTATTATTGTGTGGGAGTGTGTGTAATTATTATTGTGTGGGAGTGTGTGTAATTATTATTGTGTGGGAGTGTGTGTAATTATTATTGTGTGGGAGTGTGTGTAATTATTATTGTGTGGGAGTGTGTGTAATTATTATTGTGTGAGTGTGTGTTTAATTATTATTGTGTGGGAGTGTGTGTAATTATTATTGTGTGGGAGTGTGTGTAATTATTATTGTGTGGGAGTGTGTGTAATTATTATTGTGTGGGAGTGTGTGTAATTATTATTGTGTGGGAGTGTGTGTAATTATTATTGTGTGGGAGTGTGTGTAATTATTATTGTGTGGGAGTGTGTGTAATTATTATTGTGTGGGAGTGTGTGTAATTATTATTGTGTGGGAGTGTGTGTAATTATTATTGTGTGGGAGTGTGTGTAATTATTATTGTGTGGGAGTGTGTGTAATTATTATTGTGTGGGAGTGTGTGTAATTATTATTGTGTGAGTGTGTGTAATTATTATTGTGTGTGAGTGTGTGTAATTTTTCATGTAAAAATGCCCATAGGTTTGTTAATTCATGTCTTTTAAAATGTGTACTGGTCCTATAATATTAGCAGAAACAGTATGGCTGGATTAACATGAGTCCTGTAATATGAGCCTGAATTCCATTTAAGCATCCTTTCTGCTTGGCCTCTAGGTGGCACTGTTTCTCCAGACAGCACAGCTAACCTCAATGTAAAAAACCTTCAGCTTTCTGTGACTTCAACTACTCTAGATAGAACACTAACATCTATGTACATATGGAAAAATGTGTGTGTGTCTGTGTGTGCGCGTGTGCGTGTGGTGTGTATACAGTCATAGGAGCTACATTATTACAGAAGACGTCTCCCAGAAATGTCAAGGAGACGCGGTTAAGACAATTTGTTGAAACGCAACACTACTCTGAAGAAGAAACACCACAATGTATCCATAACAACCAGGTGAACACTTGAGTGAAAACAGAACAACATAATATTTCGGTGGAATTTTTACATATTAAATGAAGTGTCTTTATAGACCACGTAAATAAATTGGTTTAACCTCCAAGAGGAAAGTCTGTTTACATGTTCATAACCCATTCATAGTGTGTATGTCTGCGTTATAAATATTAATAACCCATTCATAGTGCGTATGTCTGTGTAATACATGTTAATAACCCATTCATAGTGCGTATGTCTGTGTTATACATTTTAATAACCCATTCATAGTGCGTATGTCTGTGTTATACATGTTAATAACCCATTCATAGTGCATAATTATGTCTGTGTTATAATATTAATAACCCATTCATAGTGCGTATGTCTGTGTTATACATGTTCATAACCCATTCATAGTGTTTATGTCTGTGTTATAATATTAATAACCCATTCATAGTGCGTATGTCTGTGTTATACATGTTCATAACCCATTCATAGTGTTTATGTCTGTGTTATACATGTTAATAACCCATTCATAGTGCATATGTCTGTGTTATACATGTTAATAACCCATTCATAGTGCGTATGTCTGTGTTATACATGTTAATAACCCATTCATAGTGCATAATTATGTCTGTGTTATAATATTAATAACCCATTCATAGTGCGTATGTCTGTGTTATACATGTTCATAACCCATTCATAGTGTTTATGTCTGTGTTATAAATGTTCATAACCCATTCATAGTGCGTATGTCTGTGTTATACATGTTAATAACCCATTCATAGTGTGTATGTCTGTGTTATAAATGTTAATAACCCATTCATAGTGCGTATGTCTGTGTTATACATGTTAATAACCCATTCATAGTGCATAATTATGTCTGTGTTATAAATGTTAATAACCCATTCATAGTGTGTATGTCTGTGTTATAATATTAATAACCCATTCATAGTGCGTATGTCTGTGTTATACATGTTCATAACCCATTCATAGTGTGTATGTCTGTGTTATAAATGTTCATAACCCATTCATAGTGCGTATGTCTGTGTTATACATGTTAATAAGCCATTCATAGTGTGTATGTCTGTGTTATAAATGTTAATAACCCATTCATAGTGCGTATGTCTGTGTTATACATGTTAATAACCCATTCATAGTGCATAAATATGTCTGTGTTATAAATGTTAATAACCCATTCATAGTGTGTATGTCTGTGTTATAAATGTTAATAACCCGTTCATAGTGCGTACGTCTGTGTTATACATGTTAATAACCCATTCATAGTGTGTATGTCTGTGTTATAAATGTTCATAACCCATTCATAGTGCGTATGTCTGTGTTATACATGTTAATAACCCATTCATAGTGCATAATTATGTCTGTGTTATAATATTAATAACCCATTCATAGTGCGTATGTCTGTGTTATACATGTTCATAACCCATTCATAGTGTTTATGTCTGTGTTATAAATGTTCATAACCCATTCATAGTGCGTATGTCTGTGTTATACATGTTAATAACCCATTCATAGTGTGTATGTCTGTGTTATAAATGTTAATAACCCATTCATAGTGCGTATGTCTGTGTTATACATGTTAATAACCCATTCATAGTGCATAATTATGTCTGTGTTATAAATGTTAATAACCCATTCATAGTGTGTATGTCTGTGTTATAATATTAATAACCCATTCATAGTGCGTATGTCTGTGTTATACATGTTCATAACCCATTCATAGTGTGTATGTCTGTGTTATAAATGTTCATAACCCATTCATAGTGCGTATGTCTGTGTTATACATGTTAATAAGCCATTCATAGTGTGTATGTCTGTGTTATAAATGTTAATAACCCATTCATAGTGCGTATGTCTGTGTTATACATGTTAATAACCCATTCATAGTGCATAAATATGTCTGTGTTATAAATGTTAATAACCCATTCATAGTGTGTATGTCTGTGTTATAAATGTTAATAACCCGTTCATAGTGCGTACGTCTGTGTTATACATGTTAATAACCCATTCATAGTGTGTATGTCTGTGTTATAAATGTTCATAACCCATTCATAGTGCGTATGTCTGTGTTATACATGTTAATAAGCCATTCATAGTGTGTATGTCTGTGTTATAAATGTTAATAACCCATTCATAGTGCGTATGTCTGTGTTATACATGTTGATAACCCATTCATAGTGCATAAATATGTCTGTGTTATAAATGTTAATAACCCATTCATAGTGTGTATGTCTGTGTTATAAATGTTAATAACCCGTTCATAGTGCGTACGTCTGTGTTATACATGTTAATAACCCATTCATAGTGCATATGTCTGTGTTATACATGTTCATAACCCATTCATAGTGCGTATGTCTGTGTTATACATGTTCATAACCCATTCATAGTGCGTACGTCTGTGTTATACATGTTCATAACCCATTCATAGTGCATATGTCTGTGATATACATGTTCATAACCCATTCATAGTGCGTACGTCTGTGTTATACATGTTAATAACACATTCATAGTGCATATGTCTGTGTTATACATGTTAATAACCCATTCATAGTGCGTATGTCTGTGTTATACATGTTCATAATTCATACATAGGCTAGGCTATACCTTTGCCAATATTCATACAGATATAAAAGCTGTCATTCTTTTTAGAGATGGACGGTAAAAGGACAATATTCAATCAAAGCTGCATTGCAAAGGGTCAAACATTAGAATGCACACCCGGTATCTGGAAGGCAGTGGAAACCCAGATCCTGGAACCCTACCGGTACAGTTAGCATGGAGGACAGTTAGCATGGAGGACAGTTAGCATGGAGGACAGTTAGCATGGAGGACAGTTAGCATGGAGGACAGTCAGCATGGAGGACAATTAGCATGGAGGACAATAAACATGCAGGACAGTCAGCATGGAGGACAGTTAGCATGGAGAACAGTTAGCATGGAGGACAGTTAGCATGGAGGACAGTTAGCATGGAGGACAATAAACATGGAGGACAGTTAACATGGAGGACAGTTAGCATGGATGACAGTTAGCATGGAGGACAGTTAGCATGGAGGACAGTTAGCATGGAGAACAATAAACATGGAGGACAGTTAGCATGGATGACAGTTAGCATGGAGGTCAGTTAGCATGGAGGACAGTCAGCATGGAGGACAGTTAGCATGGAGGACAGTTAGCCTGGAGGACAGTTAGCATGGAGGACAGTTAGCATGGAGGACAGTTAGCATGGAGGACAATAAACATGGAGGACAGTTAACATGGAGGACAGTTAGCATGGATGACAGTTAGCATGGTGGACAGTTAGCATGGAGGACAATAAACATGGAGGACAGTTAGCATGGAGGACAGTTAGCATGGAGGACAGTTAGCATGGAGGACAGTTAGCATGGAGGACAGTTAGCATGGAGGACAGTCAGCATGGATGACAGTTATCATGGAGGACAGTTAGCATCGAGGACAGTTAGCATGGAGGTCAGTTAGCATGGAGGACAGTTAGCATGGAGGACAGTTAGCATGGAGGACAGTTAGCATGGAGGACAGTTAGCATGGAGGACAGTTAGCATGGAGGACAGTTAGCATGGAGGTCAGTTAGCATGGAGGACAGTTAGCATGGAGGACAGTTAGCATGGAGGACAGTTAGCATGGAGGACAGTTAGCATGGAGGACAGTTAGCATGGAGGACAGTTAGCATCGAGGACAGTTAGCATGGAGGACAGTTAGCATGGTGGACAGTTAGCATGGAGGACAGTTAGCATGGAGGACAGTTAGCATGGAGGACAGTTAGCATGGAGGACAGTTAGCATGGAGGACAGTTAGCATGGAGTTGGAGAACAGTTGATAAAAAGCAGTGAGCTGCTTGCTATTATATAACTAACATCTGGGAGACCAGTTTACACAGTTCAGTCCAAGAAGTGTAACTAATAGTATTGGAATTGTGTGTATTTGATTGAATATTACAGAGAATAACAAACAAACATTCTGAAGCACATTCCGTTCTTTATTATCTTCAGTTCTGTTCAGTCAAATCTTCTTGTTTTCTCTTGCACTTCTTTTTACTCTCTTTAACTCTGTCTATCTCTCTGTCTCTGCTTTCCAAGCACTGTGGATCCCTCTTTCAGGAAATAAATCCCATTCTGAAAAAATATATTTATATATGAAGTTTAAATGCATTTCCTATCAATAATGTCTTTAGTAAAACTTAATAAAATGTTCTTTATAAATCCAAGGTGTGTTGGTCAAACCCCCCCCCCCCCAAAAAAAAGATATCTTCTGTTTGGAATTAAAAATGTTCTTTTCTTTTGCTTTCTATCTCTCCTTTATTTCATTACTTCTATATATTGTAAGTTCTGATTAGGCGAAACAGTTGTCCAATCATTTTGCAGTCAAAGACAGAAATGTGAAGCTGTCTGTGAAGCTTTCTATGAAGCTTTCTGTGAAGCTTTCCGTGAAGCTGTCTGTGAAGCTTTCTGTGGAGCTGTCTGTGAAGCTTTCTGTGAAGCTTTCTGTGAAGCTTTCTGTGAAGGTTTTAATTGAAGCTTTGTGTGAAGCTTTCTGTGAAGCTTTCTGCGTTGTTTATCAGAGGTGGCTTTCTGAGTCATTCCTGTTCGAGGTTCCGTTGGTTCCGCTGGTTCCGTTCTCCATGGGGAAACAGGACAGGGACAGGTCGTGGTTGCTCTCGTTCAGCCTCCTGACTCGGAACGTCTCATAGTGGATGTTGTGGGTTACATCCTTCAGATCTTGCAGATGGGACCTGAACACATACAGATCAACATCTAGAAGTCCATCTATATATCCATTTATTAGTTATTGTTTTAGTCAGGTTGGTCTATATAGTTAGTATTGTGTAATAGTCAGGTTGGTCTATATAGTTAGTATTGTGTTATAGTCAGGTTGGTCTATATAGTTAGTATTGTGTAATAGTCAGGTTGGTCTATATAGTTAGTATTGTGTTATAGTCAGGTTGGTCTATATAGTTAGTATTGTGTTATAGTCAGGTTGGTCTATATAGTTAGTATTGTGTTATAGTCAGGTTGGTCTATATAGTTAGTATTGTGTTATAATCAGGTTGGTCTATATAGTTAGTATTGTGTTATAGTCAGGTTGGTCTATATAGTTAGTATTGTGTTATAATCAGGTTGGTCTATATAGTTAGTATTGTGTTATAGTCAGGTTGGTCTATATAGTTAGTATTGTGTTATAGTCAGGTTGGTCTATATAGTTAGTATTGTGTTATAGTCAGGTTGGTCTATATAGTTAGTATTGTGTTATAGTCAGGTTGGTCTATATAGTTAGTATTGTGTTATAGTCAGGTTGGTCTATATAGTTAGTATTGTGTTATAGTCAGGTTGGTCTATATAGATATTATCTTTATAGTTATAGTCTAGGTTATTTTTGTGAATACAACTCACCGAATCAGAAGATCCCTCAAGTTGGCAAACTCACAATGAGCCGTGTTTTCAACTGAGAACAGACAGAACCAAAACACATTGGTGGTTAACACGGTCTTCAAACCAGATGAACCTGGAATACTCCACCAATAATGTTTCTGGTTATGTCTGGCCTTTTCTCACTGTCAATCCTGCTCTCAATTCTGTTACATTGTCCCAGTATTGCACCTGCTTTAATGACCACTAGAGGGTGGTGGAGGGTTGTGCTGCTAATTTCAGCATGAAACCACTTTAGAGTAAATTAATTATGTAGATAGATACTTAATGCAGTACATCAATGCTACATGCATCCTCATTAATAATCATCAATGCTGCATACATACTCATTAATATTCATAAATGTTGCATAAATCCTCATTAATAATCATCAATGCTGCATACATACTCATTAATATTCATAAATGTTGCATACATCCTCATTAATATTCATCAATGATGCATACATCCTCATTAATATTCATCAATGCTGCATACATCTTCATTAATATTCATAAAGGTTGCATTCATTCTCAAATATATTCATCAATGCTGCATACATCCTCATTAATTTTCATCAATGCTGCATACATCCTCATTAATATTCATCAATGCTACAAACATGCTCATTAATATTCATCAATGCCGCATACATCCTCATTAATAGTCATCAATGCTGCATACACCCTCATTAATATTCATCAATGCTGCATACATCCTCATTAATATTCATCAATGCTGCATACATCCTCATTAATATTCATCAATGCTGCATACATCCTCATTAATATTCATCAATGCTGCATACATCCTCATTAATATTCATCAATGCTGCATACATCCTCATTAATAATCATTATCACCATGATAAATCATGCATTATTCCCATCATTATCATCATGATGAATCAAGCATTATTCCCATCATTATCACCATGATAAATCAAGCATTATTCCCATCATTATCATCATGATGAATCAAGCATTATTCCCATCATTATCATCATGATAAACAAGCATTATTCCCATCATTATCACCATGATAAATCAAGCATTATTCCCATCATTATCACCATGATAAATCATGCATTATTCCCATCATTATCACCATGATAAATCATGCATTATTCCCATCATTATCACCATGATGAATCAAGCATTATTCCCATCATTATCACCATGATAAATCATGCATTATTCCCATCATTATCACCATGATGAATCAAGCATTATTCTCATCATTATCACCATGATAAATCAAACATTATTCCCATCATTATCACCATGATAAATCAAGCATTATTCCCATCATTATCACCATGATGAATCATTATTCACGTCATTATCACCATGATAAATCAAGCATTATTCCCATTATCACCATGATGAATCAATTATTCATTATTTTCACCATGATAAATCCCATTCCCATCATTATCACCATGATAAATCAAGCATTATTCCCATCATTATCACCATGATAAATCATTATTCCCATCATTATCATCATGATGATAAATCAAGCATTATTCCCATCATTATAATCATGATGAATCAAGCATTATTTTCACCATGATAAATCAAGCATTATTCCCATCATTATAATCATGATGAATCATTATCACCATGATAAATCAAGCATTATTCCCATCATTATCACCATGATAAATCAAGCATTATTCCCATCATTATCACCATGATGAATCAAGCATTATTCCCATCATTATCACCATGATAAATCAAGCATTATTTGCGCTCATTTTCACCATGATAAATCATGCATTATTCCCATCATTATCACCATGATGAATCAAGCATTATTCCCGTCATTATCACCATGATAAATCAAGCATTATTCCCATCATTATCATCATGATGAATCAAGCATTATTCCCGTCATTATCACCATGATAAATCAAGCATTATTCCCATCATTATCATCATGATGAATCAAGCATTATTCCCATCATTATCACCATGATAAATCAAGCATTATTCCCATCATTATCACCATGATGAATCAAGCATTATTCCCATCATTATCACCATGATAAATCAAGCATTATTCCCATCATTATCACCATGATAAATCAAGCATTATTCCCATCATTATCACCATGATGAATCAAGCATTATTCCCATCATTATCACCTTGATAAATCAAGCATTATTCCCATCATTATCACCTTGATAAATCAAGCATTATTCCCATCATTATCACCATGATAAATCAAGCATTATTCCCATCATTATCACCATGATAAATCAAGCATTATTCCCATAATTATCATCATGATAAATCAAGCATTATTCCCGTCATTATCACCATGATGAATCACGCATTATTCCCATCATTATCATCATGATGAATCAAGCATTATTCCCGTCATTATCACCATGATAAATCAAGCATTATTCCCATCATTATCACCATGATAAATCAAGCATTATTCCCATCATTATCATCATTCTACACTCACCCTCTATGATGCCCCATTTGGTTTTCCTTCCCAGGACTTTGTTCCCATTCACCTGGTGCTCCTTGTCTGTTCCAACAACTGCAAAAGGAATGTTTTCCTAAACACAGAATACCAGGAGAGGTCAATAAAGGTGGTGTTGGGGAAAATACCAAGAGAGGTCAACACAGGTGGTGTTGGGGAAAATACCAAGAGAGGTCAACACAGGTGGTGTTGGGGAAAATACCAAGAGAGGTCAACACAGGTGGTGTTGGGGAAAATACCAAGAGAGGTCAACAAAGGTGGTGTTGGGGAAAATACCAAGAGATGTCAACACAGGTGGTGTTGGGGAAAATACCAAGAGAGGTCAACACAGGTGGTGTTGGGGAAAATACCAAGAGAGGTCAACACAGGTGGTGTTGGGGAAAATACCAAGAGAGGTCAACACAGGTGGTGTTGGGGAAAATACCAAGAGAGGTCAACACAGGTGGTGTTGGGGAAAATACCAAGAGAGGTCAACACAGGTGGTGTTGGGGAAAATACCAAGAGAGGTCAACACAGGTGGTGTTGGGGAAAATACCAAGAGAGGTCAACACAGGTGGTGTATATATGTATATGTTTGTATATTTTTATACGTACCCTGATCTTGTCGTTGAGTATTCTGTCTCCCTGGTCTTCATCATACTCAGTCTGAGGGTACACTCTGATGCCATTGACCTTTAGGTCTTGTCTTATCTATACAGGGTCAAAGGTCAGGAGGTTAGAGGTCTGAGGGTACACTCTGATGCCATTGACCTTTAGGTCTTGTCTTATCTATACAGGGTCAAAGGTCAGGAGGTTAGAGGTCTGAGGGTACACTCTGATGCCATTAACCTTTAGGTCTTGTCTTTTCTATATAGTTTAAACCTCCAGTAGTATTGATCTCTAGGAACAGAGTTGGAGTTTAAACCTCCAGTAGTATTGATCTCTAGGAACAGAGTTGGAGTTTAAACCTCCAGTAGTGTTGATTTCTATCGTTTAAACCCCTTATGTGTCTCCCATAGGGTGGAGGTCTGTGATGGATTCCAGTATCCTCCCTAGTCTTCTCTACTCTCCTTCAGGAGATGGATGAGTTTACCTCCAGGCTTTGGATTCTTGCCATGTTCGTTGTGTGCCTTTCTCTCTCCCAGTCTCTCCATCATTGACTTTTTCCCAGACAGTATGTGTTGTCTCACTCAAGGAGGTTTAAGTCTGCACTCAATCTGGTAAATCGTATCTGTAAACATCTGTACATCTTCTAAAGTTCATCTGTAAACATCTGTACATCTTCTAAAGTTCATCTGCAAACATCTGCATGTTTTCTCTCCCTCACCCCCTTACATTTGCATTGAACATTTTAGTAATTAGCAGACAGTCTTATCCAGATTGACTTACAGATGTGAATGCACACATTTTTGTTACGCCAATGTTAAGAGTTAAACTAACAACTTTTCCATTACAACCAAGTGCCTATTTACACTACAACAATTTTCAGAAAAGACATTACTTCAATTTCATTAACATTTATATAACATGTAAATACCATTGAGAAATCTTGGCATTATGTTGAAATATGTGTTCCACAGAGCCTTGCCCATCTAAATATTATCTTTAATTAAAAACCACACAGCTATAAAATTGAATATCTTGCGTGTTTCGTTCTTTATTGTATTTTGTTATACAAACTACAAATATTTTAAAGGTTATCACTATCACTTTAGCTGTTAACGCTAAAGGTTAGCAAATAGTTAACAATGTACCTGAACTATTTAGCTATTAATGCTAAAGGTTAGCAAATAGTTAACAATGTACCTGAACTATTTAGCTGTTAATGCTTAAGGTTATTACCTACTTTTCAAGAAAACTTGATTAGAGGCATACTGATTTTATATTATCATAGTAAAAGTGAGGGAATAATTATGTCTGTTTGTAAGACATAACCTTTAAAATGTATCTGAAGCAATAAGAGTAAGCTTCCTTCCATTGTTTACAATAGATATTGAATAGAGATTGTGCAATAGTTTGTAATCACAGAACATTAGCTGCAGGCCGTTTAAGCAGCTCATATGCTGGCCAATTCACACCCCATTTCACCATACATTCTTTATATTGTCAGTACAAATCTCTACAAGTCTTGTTTATCTAAGTAAAGTCATTGTAGTGTAGAGGCCCCATGAAGAGGCCCAATGTAGAGGCCCCAGGAAGAGGCCCCATGTAGAGGCCCCATGAAGAGGCCCCATGTAGAGGCCCCATGAAGAGGCCCCATGTAGAGGCCCCATGAAGAGGCCCCATGTAGAGGCCCCATGAAGAGGCCCCATGTAGAGGCCCCATGTAGAGGCCCCACGAAGAGGCCCCACGAAGAGGCCCCATGTAGAGGCCCCATGAAGAGGCCCCATGTAGAGGCCCCATGTAGAGGCCCCACGAAGAGGCCCCACAAAGAGGCCCCACGAAGAGGCCCCATGTAGAGGCCCCATGTAGAGGCCCCATGTGAGCTGCATGTGACCCCCCACCCCATCATCCTGCTCTACATCTCTTAAATAACCCCAATGCACCTCCTCTATCACCCATTCTATCAACCCTTTCCATCACCCCTGTATAGTCTATATGGTCTGTGTGGCCTGTATGGTCTATATGGACTGTGTGGTCTGTACATTCTATATGGTCTGTGTGGTCTGTACATTGTATATGGTCTGTGTGGTCTGTATGGTCAGTATGGTCTGTATGGTCTGTGTGGTCTGTATGGTCTGTACGGTCTATATGGTCTGTGTGGTCTGTACAGTCTATATGGTCTGTACATTCTGTGTGGTCCGTGTGGTCTGTACAGTCTATATGGTCTGTGTGGTCTGTACATTCTGTGTGGTCTGTATGGTCTATGTGGTCTGTATGGTCTGTATGGTCTATATGGTCTGTGTGGTCTGTATGGTCTGTATGGTCTGTAGTCTATATGGTCTGTACATTCTGTGTGGTCTGTATGGTCTGTGTGGTCTGTGTGGTCTGTGTGGTCTGTATGGTCTATATGGTCTGTATGGTCTGTACATTCTGTGTGGTCCGTGTGGTCTGTGTGGTCTGTACATCCTGTGTGGTCCGTGTGGTCTGTGTTGTCTGTACAGTCTATATGGTCTGTACATTCTGTGTGGTTCGTATGGTCTGTACGGTCTATATGGTCTGTGTGGTCTGTACGGTCTATATGGTCTGTGTGGTCTGTACATTCTGTGTGGTCCGTATGGTCTGTGTGGTCTATATGGTCTGTGTGGTCTGTACGGTCTATATGGTCTGTGTGGTCTGTACGGTCTATATGGTCTGTGTGGTCTGTGTGGTCTGTACAGTCTATATGGTCTGTGTGGTCTGTACGGTCTATATGGTCTATATGGTCTGTGTATGCACTAGCCTGTGTCCTCTCACCCTCTGTTTGAACTCCAGTCTCTCCTCCATGGTGAGAGTGTCGGCTTTAGCGATGACCGGCACAATGTTTACAATCTTTCCCAGCCGCTTCATGAACTCCACGTCGATGGGGCGTAACCTAGAGACACAGGGTGACATCACATGGTTACATGGAGCGTAACCCAGAGACACAGGGTGACATCGATTGGTTACACGAGGCGTAACCTAGAGACACAGGGTGACATCACATGGCTACATGGGGCGTAACCTAGAGACACAGGGTGACATCACATGGTTACATGGGGCGTAACCTAGAGAGAGACAGGGTGACATCACATGGTTACATGGGGCGTAACCTAGAGACACAGGGTGACATCACATGGTTACATGGGGCGTAACCTAGAGACACAGGGTGACATCACATGGTTACATGGGGCGTAACCTAAAGACACAGGGTGACATCACATGGTTACATGGGGCGTAACCTAGAGACACAGGGTGACATCACATGGTTACATGGGGCGTAACCTAGAGACACAGGGTGACATCACATGGTTACATTCTCTCTGACCTTTATTCCAAACAAACACCAGCACTAGTCCAAACTATCCATGTTCTTATTACACCACTAGCCATGTTATTAAACAACCATCCATGTTATTACACACCATCCATGTTATTAAACAACCATCCATGTTATTAAACAACCATCCATGTTATTAAACAACCATCCATGTTATTAAACAACCATCCATGTTATTACACACCATCCATGTTATTAAACACCATCCATGTTATTAAACACCATCCATGTTATTAAACAACCATCCATGTTATTAAACACCATCCATGTTATTAAACAACCATCCATGTTATTACACACCATCCATGTTATTAAACAACCATCCATGTTATTAAACAACCATCCATGTTATTAAACAACCATCCATGTTATTAAACAACCATCCATGTTATTACACACCATCCATGTTATTAAACCACCATCCATGTTATTAAACAACCATCCATGTTATTAAACAACCATCCATGTTATTAAACAACCATCCATGTTATTAAACAACCATCCATGTTATTAAACAACCATCCATGTTATTAAACAACCATCCATGTTATTAAACACCATCCATGTTATTAAACAACCATCCATGTTATTAAACAACCATCCATGTTATTAAACAACCATCCATGTTATTAAACAACCATCCATGTTATTAAACAACCATCCATGTTATTACACACCATCCATGTTATTAAACAACCATCCATGTTATTACACACCATCCATGTTATTAAACAACCATCCATGTTATTAAACACCATCCATGTTATTAAACAACCATCCATGTTATTAAACAACCATCCATGTTATTACACACCATCCATGTTATTACACACCATCCATGTTATTAAACACCATCCATGTTATTAAACAACCATCCATGTTATTAAACACCATCCATGTTATTAAACAACCATCCATGTTATTAAACAACCATCCATGTTATTACACACCATCCATGTTATTAAACACCATCCATGTTATTAAACAACCATCCATGTTATTAAACAACCATCCATGTTATTACACACCATCCATGTTATTAAACAACCATCCATGTTATTAAACACCATCCATGTTATTAAACAACCATCCATGTTATTAAACAACCATCCATGTTATTAAACACCATCCATGTTATTAAACACCATCCATGTTATTAAACAACCATCCATGTTATTAAACCACCATCCATGTTATTAAACAACCATCCATGTTATTAAACAACCATCCATGTTATTAAACAACCATCCATGTTACTAAACAACCATCCATGTTATTACACAACATCCATGTTATTAAACAACCATCCATGTTATTAAACAACCATCCATGTTATTACACACCATCCATGTTATTAAACAACCATCCATGTTATTAAACAACCATCCATGTTATTAAACAACCATCCATGTTATTACACACCATCCATGTTATTAAACAACCATCCATGTTATTACACACCATCCATGTTATTAAACAACCATCCATGTTATTAAACAACCATCCATGTTATTAAACAACCATCCATGTTATTAAACAACCATCCATGTTATTAAACAACCATCCATGTTATTAAACAACCATCCATGTTATTAAACACCATCCATGTTATTAAACAACCATCCATGTTATTAAACAACCATCCATGTTATTACACACCATCCATGTTATTAAACAACCATCCATGTTACTAAACAACCATCCATGTTATTAAACAACCATCCATGTTATTAAACCACCATCCATGTTATTAAACAACCATCCATGTTATTAAACAACCATCCATGTTATTAAACAACCATCCATGTTACTAAACAACCATCCATGTTATTACACACCATCCATGTTACTAAACAACCATCCATGTTATTAAACAACCATCCATGTTATTACACACCATCCATGTTATTAAACAACCATCCATGTTATTACACACCATCCATGTTATTACACACCATCCATGTTATTACACACCATCCATGTTATTACACACCATCCATGTTATTACACACCATCCATGTTATTAAACAACCATCCATGTTACTAAACAACCATCCATGTTATTACACACCATCCATGTTACTAAACAACCATCCATGTTATTAAACAACCATCCATGTTATTACACACCATCCATGTTATTAAACAACCATCCATGTTATTACACACCATCCATGTTATTACACACCATCCATGTTATTACACACCATCCATGTTATTACACACCATCCATGTTATTACACACCATCCATGTTATTACACACCATCCATGTTATTACACACCATCCATGTTATTGCACACCATCCATGTTATTAAACAACCATCCATGTTATTACACACCATCCATGTTATTACACACCATCCATGTTATTACACACCATCCATGTTATTACACACCATCCATGTTATTACACACCATCCATGTTATTACACACCATCCATGTTATTGCACACCATCCATGTTATTAAACAACCATCCATGTTATTAAACCACTAACCATGTTATTATGTCACCAGGCATAAAAGGTCAGGAAGTAGACACAGTGCTGTCACACTAGGTTTTATATATAAATATATATTGATCCTTACCAGTGACCAGTAGCAGGCAGGAAGTAGACACAGCAGTGAACACGGGTGTCTGGGATCCTCTGTTTCCTGTTGACGTAGAGCTCCTCCTTCAGGTAGCGGTCATACTGCTCATTCACATAGTTCACGATGGGCTCCCAGCTAGAAGGACAGGAGACACGGAGACAATGTGAGAGAGGACAGGAGACAATGTGACATATTTATAGAGCTGTCACAGTACCTCTGTAGAGTTTACCAGGCTGTGTGACATATTTATAGAGCTGTCACAGTACCTCTGTAGAGTTTAACAGGCTGTGTGACATATTTATAGAGCTGTCACAGTACCTCTGTAGAGTTTAACAGGCTGTGTGACATATTTATAGAGCTGTCACTGTAGCTCTGTAGAGTTTACCAGGCTGTGTGACATATTTATAGAGCTGTCACAGTACCTCTGTAGAGTTTACCAGGCTGTGTGACATATTTATAGAGCTGTCACAGTACCTCTGTAGAGTTTACCAGGCTGTGTGACATATTTATTGAGCTGTCACTGTAGCTCTGTAGAGTTTACCAGGCTGTGTGACATATTTATAGAGCTGTCACAGTACCTCTGTAGAGTTTACCAGGCTGTGTGACATATTTATAGAGCTGTCACTGTAGCTCTGTAGAGTTTACCAGGCTGTGTGACATATTTATAGAGCTGTCACAGTACCTATGTAGAGTTTACCAGGCTGTGCGACATATTTATAGAGCTGTCACAGTACCTCTGTAGAGTTTACCAGGCTGTGTGACATATTTATAGAGCTGTCACAGTACCTCTGTAGAGTTTACCAGGCTGTGTGACATATTTATAGAGCTGTCACAGTACCTCTGTAGAGTTTACCAGGCTGTGTGACATATTTATAGAGCTGTCACAGTACCTCTGTAGAGTTTACCAGGCTGTGTGACATATTTATAGAGCTGTCACAGTACCTCTGTAGAGTTTACCAGGCTGTGTGACATATTTATAGAGCTGTCACAGTACCTCTGTAGAGTTTACCAGGCTGTGTGACATATTTATAGAGCTGTCACAGTACCTCTGTAGAGTTTAACAGGCTGTGTGAAATATTTATAGAGCTGTCACAGTACCTCTGTAGAGTTTAACAGGCTGTGTGACATATTTATAGAGCTGTCACAGTACCTCTGTAGAGTTTAACAGGCTGTGTGACATATTTATAGAGCTGTCACAGTACCTCTGTAGAGTTTACCAGGCTGTGTGACATATTTATAGAGCTGTCACTGTACCTATGTAGAGTTTAACAGGCTGTGTGACATATTTATAGAGCTGTCACTGTACCTCTGTAGAGTTTAACAGGCTGTGTGACATATTTATAGAGCTGTCACAGTACCTCTGTAGAGTTTACCAGGCTGTGTGACATATTTATATTTATGTTACTCACCAGTTTTCGTTGTTGATCTGGTCTCCAAACCCAGGAGTGTCAATCACTGTTAACTTCATCTTTACTTCCTTCTCCTCGATTACTACAGACACACAGAGAGATAGACAGAGACACAGAGAGACAGACAGAGACAGACAGACAGAGAGACAGACAGAGAGACAGACAGACAGACAGACAGACAGACAGACAGAGAGACAGACAGACAGACAGACAGAGAGACAGACAGACAGACAGACAGAGAGACAGACAGAGAGACAGACAGACAGAGAGACAGACGAGAGACACCAGAGAGACAGACAGAGAGAGAGACACAGAGAGAACAAGAGATCAAAACAAATAATACCAGTTGATACGTTGACAATGTGTGTGATGTTTTTAACTGTGTTTATAGTAAACTCAACAAAAACAACCTCCGAAGTTCTGAGGGCTCTGTGTTTCAATAGAACGGTAGAGCTGTCAGTAGATCTGTTTGTGTGTGTGTGTGTGTGTGTGTGTGTGTGTGTGTGTGTGTGTGTGTGTGTGTGTGTGTGTGTGTGTGTGTGTGTGTGTGTGTGTGTGTGTGTGTGTGTGTGTGTGTGTGTGTGTGTGTGTGTGAGAGCGTGTGTGTGTGGGTGTGTGTGTGAGTGTGTGAGCGTGTCAGTGTGAGTGTGTCAGAGTGTGTATGTGTGTGTGTTTGTGTGTTTGCATGTATTTTTCTAAGGGGCAGAAGTGACGAAAGAAAGAAAGGATGAATCATTGAAACTGTCATCTCATTGAAAAATATTTCTATTGTCTATTAGACTGTCATCTCATTGAAACATGTTTCTATTGTCCATTAGACTGTCATCTCATTGAAACATGTTTCTATTGTCTATTAGACTGTCATCTCATTGAAACATGTTTTTATGGTCTATTAGACTGTCATCTCATTGAAACATGTTTCTATTGTCTATTAGACTGTCATCTCATTGAAACATGTTTCTATTGTCTATTAGACTGTCATCTCATTGAAACATGTTTCTATTGTCTATTAGACTGTCATCTCATTGAAACATGTTTCTATTGTCTATTAGACTGTCATCTCATTGAAACATGTTTCTATTTTCTATTAGACTGTCATCTCATTGAAACATGTTTCTATTGTCTATTAGACTGTCATCTCATTGAAACATGTTTCTATTGTCTATTAGACTGTCATCTCATTGAAACATGTTTCTATTGTCTATTAGACTGTCATCTCATTGAAACATGTTTCTATTGTCTATTAGACTGTCATCTCATTGAAACATGTTTCTATTGTCTATTAGACTGTCATCTCATTGAAACATGTTTCTATTGTCTGTGTTTCTATTGTCTATTAGACTCATCTCATTGAAACATGTTTCTATGGTCTATTAGACTGTCATCTCATTGAAACATGTTTCTATTGTCTATTAGACTGTCATCTCATTGAAACATGTTTCTATTGTCTATTAGACTGTCATCTCATTGAAACATGTTTCTATTGTCTATTAGACTGTCATCTCATTGAAACATGTTTCTATTGTCTATTAGACTGTCATCTCATTGAAACATGTTTCTATTGTCTATAAGACTGTCATCTCATTGAAACATGTTTCTATTGTCTATTAGACTGTCATCTCATTGAAACATGTTTCTATGGTCTATTAGACTTTCATCTCATTGAAACATGTTTCTACTTGTTGTCAGTTGAGTTTAGGATACAGTGAATGTGATTTTGCTGACTGGGTGACCAGGAGAAGCCAGAGAGACTGTTCTGTTTATGAAGACGTCACAATCTGCAGGTTTAACACCATCAGAGAAGCTCCTGTAAAATGACTGTCCTCGTATTCACCTGTCTGTGTTTACACTGGGCCAGCTTCACAGTGTGTGTGTGTGTGTGTGTGTGTGTCTGTGTTTACACTGGGCCAGCTTCACAGTGTGTGTGTGTGTATGTGTGTGTCGGTGTGTGAGTGTGTGTAAGATGAATTTTATTTGACTTTGACAGGCAAGCTAGGAATTTCTCTGTAAATATAACCTGGTAAAGCACTGCTGTGTCAAACACCCCAACTGAAAGTGGAACAGGGAAGTCACATTGTTCTGATCTGAGTAGAAATGATTAAAAGCAGAAACCAATTTATATTGGACCTGATTGTAATACAAACAAACAGGAAATAGAAAAGAGGAAGTAGTACTGTTCTAAGGAATCGATATCTTACAGAGGACAAACACACAGATCTTTACAGCCCACCCAAAAAAAAACTAAAATTAAGGAACAACAAGAAGAACCCCTAATAGGGCCAACACCGCAATCCCTAGAGTAAAAGTGTGTGTGTATGTTAATGAGTAAAAGTGTGTGTGTATGTTAATGAGTAAAAGTGTGTGTGTATGTTAATGAGTAAAAGTGTGTGTGTATGTTAATGTGTGTGTGTATGTTAATGAGTAAAAGTGTGTGTGTATGTTAATGAGTAAAAGTGTGTGTGTATGTTAATGAGTAAAAGTGTGTGTGTATGTTAATGAGTAAAAGTGTGTGTGTATGTTAATGAGTAAAAGTGTGTGTGTATGTTAATGAGTAAAAGTGTGTGTGTATGTTAATGAGTAAAAGTGTGTGTGTATGTTAATGAGTAAAAGTGTGTGTGTATGTTAATGAGTAAAAGTGTGTGTGTATGTTAATGTGTGTGTATGTTAATGTGTGTGTGTGTTAATGTGTGTGTGTTATTGTGTGTGTGTAGGTGTGTGTGTGTGTGTTAATGGGTGTGTGTGTGTTAATGTGTGCGTGTGTGTGTGTGTTAATGGGTGTGTGTGTTAATGTGTGTGTGTGTGTGTTAATGTGTTTGTGTTAATGTGTGTGTGTGTGTTAATGTGTTTGTGTGTGTGTTACAGTTTTTAGCAATCTCTTTGACCATTTTCTCAGAACCCTAATCTCATTTTCCACAACTCTAGACACAAAACTCACAACCGAAGATCAAAATTCACTTTTCTCAAAACTCTAACACGTTTTTTCAATTGCTTGGATATAATACACCTAAACTGAAGATCATTTGTTCATTTAACTTTTATCACTGGTTCAATATGATACAATGTAACATCAAAGTACTACTATTTCAAAATGCGATTCCTACATGACGTTTGAAATGATAGTCTGTTCATTTCATTTGACAGATCTAACTATCAATTGATACAACTAGTCAAAATGATAAGTATTTGCTGCATTACTCTTAATGCATAGTTTTATGGAAACTGACAAACAATATTCCACGTTTACAGTAAATCATGAAAGATTCAAGATACAGAGATTTTTTGTCACCAATTAGCGTGGAGCATGAACCAATTAGACTACAATATCCATGGATGTGGCCTAATATTTTATCATACTGTAATGCTTCAACAGACACTGTGTCTATGGTCCCAAATACTGCACCACCGTTTAGACTATTTACAGTACTGACAGTACTACGCTGTATAGATGCAGGCCCTTGTAATTGCTTGTCCAATTCAGCCAACCCGTTACTGATGGTTTAGTGCACATTGTGGAATGAGTATATACATAAAGAGTTGATTTGGATCCAATTGCAAGAGCAAAGTGATTCGTAACATGGAGCCAGCAGGTGATCCAGGTCACAATGGAGGTCAAGCAGTGGTGGCAGGAAGACGAGAAAGACGAGGAAGGCGTGTTGGTCAAAGGAATGGCATGGCATGGCAGGCACCCCTTCTGAGAGGTGGTCGTGGGCCTCGTTTGAGAGGTGTGGGGGAACGTGGTAGAGGACAAGGCCACGGACCAAGACAGCGGCAGCAACAGCATAGAGTGTCCAATGAAATTCAGGCAAAAAAAGAAAAAATCCAAGATGTTTGGCTGATGAAAACATCCAATGAGATGTAGATGAGAACCAGTGGCCAAATCCACAACACAGAGTTGATGACAATGTAGAAGTACAGTAATCACTCCTGTTTTGTTTCTTACAGTACAAGCAAGCAAGTTGAGGAACACTGCATTTGATGTTTTACAGTACTCTCTCTATTTTTCTATTTCATAGCTAATTATTTTTGCTTCGATTCAAATAAACATATGTTGTGATTGTATTCTATTTCTGTTTGTACTATTCTCTTTACCACAGAAGTACATTTACAGGGATTCATTTGCTTGTAGTACCATAATGGAACATGTATCATCAATTTTGTACACCAATATCTAATGATTGGACAAACAACTAACTAGTGAAACTATGGGTATCTTTTGTCTGGGTGATCTAAATCAATGTACCCATGTTATTCCATGATAAATCTATTGTTTGAACCATTGATTGTGCAAATGCAAGGTGTCTTTAAAGATATGAATGCACAATGCAATGTTTTGAACATTGGAGAGCCTGTGTTACAAGTGTTCACTGTTGTGAGTTTTGTGTCTAGAGTTGTGGAAAATGACATTAAGGGTTCTGAGATAATGGTCAAAGGGATTGCTAAAAACTGTAATGTGTTTGTGTTCATGTGTGTGTGTGTGTGTGTGTACATACCGTGGCTGACAGACTGCAGTTTAACAGTCTTGGAGATCTTCTCTTGGTAGTTTGGGGTGCAGGACTTTCTGCTTACTTTAGACTTGAACAGAGTGTTTACCAGCGTAGACTTCCCCAGACCACTCTGACCTGAGAACAACATTTACTTTTACAGCAGGCATACTACACATTACATGTGTATTTACATTAAATACTTGTCTTAACATGTTTAAAGCATAATAAACACATACAATCACAAACTATTTTGAAAATTCCAATTGATTTCCTCCATATTTATTTAAATAAATCCTTCACAGTACACACACACACACACACACACACACACACACACACACACACACACACACACACACACACACACACACACACACACACACACACACACACACACACACACACACACACACACACACACACACACACACACAGAGACACACACAGACACACACAGACACACACAGACACACACACAGACACACACACACAGACACACACACACACACACACACACACACACACACACACACAGATCTACTGACAGCTCTAATGTTCTATTGAAACACAGAGCCCTGAGAACTTTGGAGGTTGTTTTTGTTGAGTTTACCATAAACACAGTTAAAAACATCACACACATTGTCAACGTATTTCCTGTTCATCTGCTTTGACTTCCTGTGTTTGTGTGTGTGGAACATGGGTGCTTGAAACATGCGTTGGTGAAAGACCGAAGATCTGGAATCAGATGTTGCAATGCTACTTAGCTTTAGACTATCAGAGAAACAGATAATGTGTGTGTGTGTGTGTTTGATAACTCACCCACCACCATGATGTTAAACTCAAAGCCAGCCTTCATGGTCTTCCTCCGCATCTGGTCCAGGACAGCCTCAATGCCCACGTAGCCGAATAGGTCACGACCTTTAATGGTTCCCTGTAGACCCTGTCCCTCTGTGGGGTTGGGGGGGGTGTTCTGCACGTCTAGCTCCACCTCCACCTCCATATCTCTCTCTCTCTCCTCCACACCTTTCCTCACCTCCTCTACAGAACTCTCCTCTAGGGATTCTGCAGCTGGCTTTGGTTCCTCGGTTCCTTTCTCCTCCTCCATCCCTCTCTCCTCTAATTGATCAGGTGTCGCGTGTTCTGGGACCATTGATGTACCTGGAAGAGAGGGGGAGGAGGAGAGAGGAGAGGAAGGAGGAGAGAGGGGAGAGGGAGGAGAGAGGGGAGAGGGAGGAGGAGAGGGGAGGAAGGAGGAGAGGGGAGAGGGGAGAGGGAGGAGGAGAGGGGAGGGAGGAGGAGAGAGGGGAGGGAGGAGGAGAGGGGAGGAGAGAGGAGAGGGAAGGGAGGAGGAGAGGGGAGGAGAGAGGGGAGGAGAGAGGAGAGGGGGAGAGGGGAGGGAGGAGAGGGGAGGAGAGAGGGAGAGGGAGAGGGGAGGGAGGAGGAGAGAGGGGAGGAGAGAGGAGAGGAGAGAGGGGAGGGAGGAGGAGAGGGGAGGAGAGAGGAGAGGGGAGAGGGAGGGAGGAGGAGAGGGGAGGAGAGAGGGAGAGGGAGAGGGGAGGGAGGAGAGAGGGGAGGAGAGGGGAGAGGGAGGAGAGAGGGGAGGAGAGAGGGAGAGGGGAGAGGGGAGGGAGGAGGAGAGGCGAGGAGAGAGGAGAGGGGAGAGGGGAGGGAGGAGCGAGGGGAGGAGAGAGGAGAGGGAGGAGAGAGGGGAGGAGAAAAAGTTGATACATGAATCATGTTGATGGGTTTTCAGACAAGCTGCATCTTTAAAGGTTTTCACCATAACACACACACACACAGACACACACACAGACACACACACAGACACACACACAGACACACACACACACACACACACACACACACACACACACACACACACACACACACACACACACACACACACACACACACACACACACACACACACACACACACACACACACACACACACACACACACACACACACACACACACACACACACACACACACACACACACACACACACACACACACACACACACACACAAACACAATATCCAACCCTGCAGCCACCAGAATGGAACTAATCTACACAGCAACAAACATCAGTCTGAACCGTCACAGAGAAGAATGGAGAATAAGAAAATGAGAGAATTAGAGAAATATGAAGAGAGGATGGACAGAACATGTAAGAACAAATGTGAAGCAAGACAGATACTAGAAAACATCACAGAATATACCCTCTGGATAAAGCTATATGCTGAATGTGGAGTGACAGTTTGACAGACAGAGAGAGAAGTCTCTATTGTTGTTCCAGTAATTAAGGAAAGGAGAAACTAACAGAAATGTAGAGCAAAGGGTTATAGGAGAAAATAGACATACAGAAGCTTTACACACACACACACGGCACACACACACACACACGGCACACACACACACACACGGCACACACACACACACGGCACACACACACACACGGCACACACACACACACACACGGCACACACACACACACACACACACACACACACACACACACACACGGCACACACACACACACACACACACACACACACACGGTAGCTAACACTCAGCTACAAACAACAGTCACATGTGTTGTCTCTGTTCACATGGTCCCAGTAGCTAACACTCAGCTACAAACATAACTACAGAAACATGTTTCTATCTACTCCAGAGATAATCTGTATCCTGACTCAGATCATCACAGCACGACTCATTGCCTATGAGATGAACATAAACATTTCCTTTTCCCTTGTGATTGCACATAACATGCCTTTATTCAAACACATTGTAGCGGGCCAGTCCAAGCTGCTGCCCTCTACCCTCCCCCCCTTCAGTCATTCAAGTGGGCCGATCCTCTCAGGTCTCATTGTTAGACGAGGCATTGAGATCGGCCCATAGAGTCCATGGAGGGGGTGTATAAATTCCCTACCTACCTTCTCTCATTCACAAAATCCCGTCCACAAAGCTTCAGTTCAATGAAACAAATGACCGACCCAGGAAGCAGAATTCTTGAGACAGAGGACTGTCCTTCCACTTCTATTTTCTTGCTACGTTTCTCCACTCACAGTATGTCTGTCCTAAACTGGAGACGTCTGATTCCTCTGTGACTGTCTGCTAGCTTCTGTTTCTCTGAGATCCCCTCTTTCCTCCCTCTGACTTGGCCTGCCTGTGTGTGTGTGTGTGTGTGTGTGTGTGTGTGTGTGTGTGTGTGTGTGTGTGTGTGTGTGTGTGTGTGTGTGTGTGTGTGTGTGTGTGTGTGTGTGTGTGTGTGTGAGAGAGCGGGGGTGATGGCTAAAACAGCTCACAGCCATTCACATGCAAATTGGACCAAGAAGCTTCCACTAATCCAGAAGAGGACTTCGCCTCTCGATCACTCCTCCCTCATCCCATCCAGATATACCCGTATATACCCGTATATACCCAGATATACCCGTATATACCCGTATATACCCAGATATACCCGTATATACCCATATATACCCATATATACCCGTATATACCCAGATATACCCAGATATACCCGTATATACCCAGATATACCCAGATATACCCGTATATATCCAGATATACCCAGATATACCCACATATACCCAGATATACCCGTATATACCCAGATATACCCGTATATACCCAGATATACCCGTATATATCCAGATATACCCAGATATACCCCCAGATATACCCGTATATACCCAGATATACCCGTATATACCCAGATATACCCAGATATACCCGTATATACCCAGATATACCCGTATATACCCAGATATACCCAGATATACCCGTATATACCCAGATATACCCAGATATACCCGTATATACCCAGATATACCAATATATACCCATACATAACCATATATACCCAGATATACCCATATATAGCCATACATAACCATATATACCCATATATACCCAGATATACCCATACATAACCATATATACCCAGATATACCCATATATACCCACATATACCCATACATAACCATATATACCCAGATATACCCATATATACCCAGATATACCCATATATACCCATACATAACCATATATACCCATATACACACAGATATAACCATATATAACCATATATAACCAGATAATGACACCTCGTCTACTAAAACAATACTTAGGGCCAAATATAAACAGTTTGGAAGATTGTATCTTCCAGGTTAACAGAGAGTGAGAGAGAGAGAGGCAGAGAGAGTGTGAGAAAGAGAGACAGGCAGAGAGAGAGACAGAGAGGGAAACAGAGAGACGGAGAGAGAGAGAGAGAGAGAGAGAGAGAGAGAGAGAGAGAGAGAGAGAGAGAGAGAGAGAGAGAGAGGGAGGGAGAGAGAGAGAGAGAGAGAGAGAGGGAGGGAGAGAGAGAGAGAGAGAGAGAGAGAGAGAGAGGGGAGGGAGAGAGAGAGTGAGAGAGAGTGAGAGAGAGAGAGTATGAGAAAGAGCCTGACAACTTGACCTGTGACCTTTCACTGCCCTATAGACACTACTGCTTTATCCCTGGTTCTAGACAAGAGATCCACAACATACACAATACACATTAACAGTCCAAAGAAATGACATAGTGTGGTGTTAGATAGATCTCTGTTATTTATGACAGAACATGAATATGGAGATACTCCAGATATGTTATTTATAACATCAATATGGAGATACTCCAGATCTGTTATTTATGACAGAACATCAATATGAAGATACTCCATAACCTCAAATGACCTTGTTCTCCAGCACAGGGGTTGATACCAGCTACATATATGCAGTTACTCTAATATATATTGCTTTGTAAATATCCAATTATGTACTATATTTGCTTTCCTCTTCTGCTGCTATTCAACACATGTAGTAAAATAACTTAACTTATTTCCTGTTATGAAAGCTCTTTGAAAAAGTACAGAGAATCAGTCACCTTCTCAGTAAATCACATACATATGTATTAGTGAGTTGATAGACAGCCTACTGCCATGTAAATTAATGTAATATAGAAAGGAGACCGATTAAGAATACGATCTGAATAATACGATCTGAATAATAAGACCTGAATTAAGATCTGAATAATAAGACCTGAATTAAGATCTGAATAGTGTTTTACCTCTAGAGGAGAAAAGTGCAGTCAGGAAGCAACATGTTCTGATAATGACTGTTACTCAACGAAACAACTCAGGATGTCAGTTTAGTAGCAGAACAGACGTGTGTGTGTTTAACAGTGTGTATGTGTGTGTGTGTGTGTGTGTGTGTGTGTGTAGAGGCGTGTCAGCCCATTAATATGTGTGTGTGTGTAGCAGAACTGACGTGTGTGTAGGGACATGCCGTGTGTGTGTGTGTGTGTGTGTGTAGAGGCGTGTCGGCCCATTAATATGTGTGTGTGTGTGTGTAGCAGAACAGACGTGTGTGTGTAGGGACATGTTGTGTATGAGTGTAAGTGTGTGTGTGTGTTTGTGTGTGTGTTTGTGTAGGGGCGTGTCGGACCATTAATATATGTGTGTGTGTGTGTGTGTGTGTAGGAGCATACCTTATGTAGGGCTCTATTACACTATATCCCTTATGTAGGGCTCTATAACACTATATCCCTTATGTAGGGCTCTATTACACTATATCCCTTATGTAGGGCTCTATTACACTATATCCCTTATGTAGGGCTCTATAACACTCTATACCCTATGTAGGGCTCTATAACACTCTATACCTTATGTAGGGCTCTATAACATACATTCTACACATTATGTAGGGCTCTATAACACTATATAACCTATGTAGGGCTCTATAACACTCTATACCTTATGTAGGGCTCAATAACACTATATACATTATGTAGGGCTCTATAACACTATATACCTTATGTAGGGCTCTATTACACTATATCCCTTATGTAGGGCTCTATAACACTCTATACCCTATGTAGGGCTCTATAACACTCTATACCTTATGTAGGGCTCTATAACATACATTCTACACATTATGTAGGGCTCTATAACACTATATAACCTATGTAGGGCTCTATAACACTCTATACCTTATGTAGGGCTCAATAACACTATATACATTATGTAGGGCTCTATAACACTATAAACCTTATGTAGAGCTCTATAACATACATTCTACACATTATGTAGGGCTCTATAACACTATATAACCTATGTAGGGCTCTATAACACTCTATACCTTATGTAGGGCTCTATTACACTATATACCTTATGTAGGGCTCTATTACACTATATCCCTTATGTAGGGCTCTATAACACTCTATACCCTATGTAGGGCTCTATAACACTCTATACCCTATGTAGGGCTCAATAACACTATATACATTATGTAGGGCTCTATAACACTATAAACCTTATGTAGAGCTCTATAACATACATTCTACACATTATGTAGGGCTCTATAACACTATATAACCTATGTAGGGCTCTATAACACTCTATACCTTATGTAGGGCTCTATTACACTATATACCTTCTGTAGGGCTCTATAACACTATATACCCTATGTAGGGCTCTATAACACTTTACACCCTACTGTCTCTGCTTCTGCAACCATTTGCCTATCTCTTTTCTCTCTTCCTCTCTTTTCCTCTCGGTCAAATGTCACTGTATAATTACACTTCCTCTCTTGTATGTCACATAATCTGTCTCATTTCCACTTCTCTATCTGTCTCTCCAGAATTACTGTATTTTGAACATTTCACATTTCACTTCATATTATCCATCAGATTGAGATCTGGGGAACTTGGAGGCCAGGACAACACCTTGAACTCGACATGATGTCCCACAAACCATTCCTGAACAATGTGTGCAGTGTGGCAGGGAACATTATCCTGCAGAAAGAAAGAGTATCCCAGCAGAACATACCAGAACCCAGAGTATCCCAGCAGAACATATCAGAACCCAGAGTATCCCGGCAGAACATACCAGAACCCAGAGTATCCCAGCAGAACATACCAGAACCCAGAGTATCCCAGCAGAACATACCAGAACCCAGAGTATCCCAGCAGAACATACCAGAACCCAGAGTATCCCAGCAGAACATACCAGAACCCAGAGTATCCCAGCAGAACATACCAGAACCCAGAGTATCCCAGCAGAACATACCAGAACCCAGAGTATCCCAGCAGAACATACCAGGACCCAGAGTATCCCAGCAGAACATACCAGAACCCAGAGTATCCCAATCAGTTCACCAACTTATCAGCTTCCCCACAGTGCATCCTGGTGCCATCACTTCCCACAGTGCATCCTGGTACCATCACTTCCCACAGTGCATCCTGGTACCATCACTTCCCACAGTGCATCCTGGTGCCATCACTTCCCACAGTGCATCCTGGTACCATTACTTCCCACAATGCACCCTGCTACCATCACTTCCCACAGTGCATCCTGGTACCATCACTTCCCACAGTGCATCCTGGTACCATCACTTCCCACAGTGCATCCTGGTACCATCACTTCCCACAGTGCATCCTGGTACCATCACTTCCCCACAGTGCATCCTGGTGCCATCACTTCCCACAGTGCATCCTGGTACCATCACTTCCCACAGTGCATCCTGGTACCATCAGGTCTTTACTCCAGCCCACAGTCTATTTTATCAAGTACATGTTCTAACGCATCTTTATTTCTAATGACCTGGGAGCAATCAGCGTTATCTGTCATTTCAGGGACAAAATTACAGGGTTTTTCATCTGATAAGTAACCTGAGGACCGTTTATGTCCCAATGCTTTAGACCAGTTGACCCGACAGAATAAAACCCTTAAACCTGGAGATAACATATCTAGCTGTCACAAAGTCTGTACAACTCAAATACTAAGCGATTAGTTTAACACCCAGATGATGCACACTCCAGACAACTGCATGTAAAGACACACACACACACACACACACACACACACACACACACACACACACACACACACACACACACACACACACACACACACACACACACACACACACACACACACACACACACACACACACACACACACACACACACACACAGTCTTAAAGAGGAATTTAAGGTGTGTGGTTATCAGCAAGTGTCAACATGTACACACAGACAGAGTACTACTGAAAGCACTACAGACTGAACACATCTCTGATATTCTATCTCTCTACAGACTGAACACATCTCTGATATTCTATCTCTCTACAGACTGAACACATCTCTGATATTCTATCTCTCTACAGACTGAACACATCTCTGATATTCTATCTCTCTACAGACTGAACACATATCTTATATTCTATCTCTCTACAGACTGAACACATCTCTTATATTCTATCTCTCTACAGACTGAACACATCTCTGATATTCTATCTCTCTACAGACAGAACACATCTCTTATATTCTATCTGTCTACAGACTGAACACATCTCTTATATTCTATCTCTCTACAGACTGAACACATCTCTGATATTCTATCTCTCTACAGACTAAACACATCTCTGACATTCTATCTGTCTACAGACTGAACACATCTCTTATATTCTATCTCTCTACAGACTGAACACATCTCTTATATTCTTTCTCTCTACAGACTGAACACATCTCTGATATTCTATCTGTCTACAGACTGAACACATCTCTGATATTCTATCTCTCTACAGACTGAACACATCTCTGATATTCTATCTCTCTACAGACTGAAAACATCTCTGATATTCTATCTCTCTGCAGACTGAACACATCTCTGATATTCTATCTCTCTACAGACTGAACACATCTCTGATATTCTATCTCTCTACAGACTGAACACATCTCTGATATTCTATCTCTCTGCAGACTGAACACATCTCTTATATTCTATCTCTCTACAGAGTGAACACATCTCTGATATTCTATCTCTCTACAGACTGAACACATCTCTGATATTCTATCTGTCTACAGACTGAACACATCTCTTATATTTTATCTCTCTACAGACTGAACACATCTCTGATATTCTATCTGTCTACAGACTGAACACATCTCTGATATTCTATTTGTCTACAGACTGAACACATCTCTGATATTCTATCTCTCTACAGACTGAACACATCTCTGATATTCTATCTCTCTACAGACTGAACACATCTCTGATATTCTATCTCTCTACAGACTGAACACATCTCTGATATTCTATCTCTCTACAGACTGAACACATCTCTGATATTCTATCTCTCTACAGACTGAACACATCTCTGATATTCTATCTCTCTACAGACTGAACACATCTCTGATATTCTATCTCTCTACAGACTGAACACATCTCTGATATTCTATCTCTCTCTCTCTGTCTCTCTCTCTTTCTCTCTCTCTCTCTCTCTGTCACTCTGTCTCTCCCTCTCTCTCTCTCTCTCTGTCACTCTCTCTCTCTCTCTCTGTCACTCTGTCTCTCTCTCTCTCTCTCTCTCTCTCTCTCTCTCTCTCTCTCTCTCTCTCTCTCTCTCTCTCTCTCTCTGTCACTCTGTCTCTCTCTCTCTCTCTCTGTCACTCTCTCTCTCTCTCTCTCTCTGTCACTCTGTCTCTCTCTCTCTCTCTCTGTCACTCTCTCTCTCTCTCTCTCTCTCTCTCTCTGTCACTCTGTCTCTCTCTCTCTCTCTCTGTCTCTCTCTCTCTGTCTGTTCCAGACGTAATGCAATCAAAATGAATGACAGCTCTTAGTGTGTCTTTCTGTAGTTGACGCTTTGCCCCCCCTTCCCCACCTCTCCACCATTGTCACTCCATCAGTCCTGTCTTTCTTTCTCTCTTCTTTATATTGCTTTCTTACCCCTCCCTACATTCCCTCTATTTCTCTAAGTGGTGCTAATAACAGAGTAAAGTCATTGAGATATTTACTCAGTAACATTAAACAGTCATTGCTTCTCTAAATAGCAGAATGTGCGTCTCCACAAAGGCAACTTCAAACACCATCATATTTAAAGGGGTTTAACTCTGATATTAGAATAAAGAAATATAATGCCAGTGTTCGATGCCTTAACTTAACTGTTAACCAATATGGTTCACAGATGTATCTCCCTGTGATGTGATCACTATAAACACATCTATATATTAAACTGGTAACATAAGGTACACAGTTACATAACTAGCAGATGCATAGGTCAACTACTGCCCCCCAGTGCACATGTAATGTAACTACAGTCTGAATAATAGTAGACAACAGGTCCACAAACAGTCAGTCAGAGTCATTAACTACAGTCCTGCTGTCTATAGACTGACAGGGTCATTAACTACAGTCCTGCTGTCTATAGACTGACAGGGTCATTAACTACAGTCCTGCTGTCTATAGACTGACAGGGTCATTAACTACAGTCCTGCTGTCTATAGACTGACAGGGTCATTAACTACAGTCCTGCTGTCTATAGACTGACAGGGTCATTAACTACAGTCCTGCTGTCTATAGACTGACAGGGTCATTAACTACAGTCCTGCTGTCTATAGACTGACAGGGTCATTAACTACAGTCCTGTTTCAGTTTTTATGTAATTGAAGAAAAATAGCAAAATATGGAAAGTGTGAGAGAGATATAAAGTGAAAGATAGATAAAGTGAACGAGCAACAGACAGAAAGTGAGATAGAGTGAACGACGAGCAACAGACGGAAAGTGAGATAGAGTGAACGAGCAACAGACGGAAAGTGAGATAGAGTGAACAAGCAACAGACGGAAAGTGAGATAGAGTGAACGAGCGACGGAAAGTGAGATAGAGTGAACGAGCGACGGAAAG